>VKOC01007756.1:0-17159 GCA_009364415.1 Spea multiplicata | reverse complement strand
ATAATAATAAATTATGAAAAAAGAGAGATCCAGTGTTTTAGTTACACAGTGAGGCAAAAGCCGAGATGATGAGACGGGGTTAATCAGATCGTAACGGGAGCCCCGGACCATGGGTTTACTATCCCGCGAAGCATAAAATGTAACAGGAATCACACGGCTCCTTGCATACGCTGGGCAGGATGTGGATGGATGAAGACGAGGAGGCTCCATCATCTCTCCACGACGGAAGCTTGAGGTTCGAGCAGAGCAGTTATTTACAGGCACCGGGGCAAGCCGGGAAGATGTGGGAGAGAGGAGGAAACGGCGCTCTCTCTATCCGAGCAAAGGTTTGTAGAAGGCATTAGCTGCCTGACGTCATTCCGGTCCATCAATTCACACCGAGTCCGATGGCTACTGTATCCAACACAGCTCGACACATCTCCTTCTAGAGGCCAGGAACCCATCAGAACCTGGATGTTCTCCAACCGGCGCTTGCTTGAGGTGCCAGATGTTGCCTTCAAAACTCTATTGTCCACTTCCTTCGGACCTTGACCCACCGCGTGTGTCGAGCGAGTGCTGTAAAACATTCCTTCCTGCGATCCGGGAACGACTGACCTTGTTAGCAGTTACAAAGGGGAAGCCACGAGAGTTAATGTACAAGCCACGTGGAAATCAGGTCGACAAGGATGAGATGTAAACCGTCAACCAAGGACACAACGTGGATATCCAGGACCAAGGCGACTTTTCTATCCTAAGGTAGATAAAAGAAATTTGCCAACGAGCGCGCAGATCCTTCTCCTGGACTTTCTATATACCTCGCAATCCACCGACACCTAAAACAAGCACTTCCTCTCGCCATCGGCCTCCACAATGTACCTCGGATTCCAAAAGATCCAGGGGTATTGTGACTCCTGGACCCAACTAAAAATAATCATCTCAGGAACCAAAGTATGGCGGACCACCATGGTCATTTGACACTCCAACCACGTGCTGCACGCCACCTCACGCCATAGGATTCCTCTACAGAGCGCTGATGGGGGTTTCGGATGGGAGCCGGCTCTACGCGTGAGTTTCGGAACAATCCACCACAGAGAAGACAAGAGATGATGCGTGGGAAATATACAACCCTTTTCTTCGGGACATGAAATGAGGTCTTCACAAACCGGAGTGTGAAATATCTCCCAGGATCTTGCGCTCCTTGTGTGTCAGCCAGACAAACGGCCGGTGGGGTTTTGTCCCCCCCCCCGCCCTCCATGCCAAAGTCTCCGATTGAATGGTCGGTGCTGGGAATGAGTCGGAGGAGAAGGCTTCAAAAGTCGGGGCTGTCAGCTTTCTGGTTCTTACTCGATGACCACACACCGAGGAAGGTGCTGGGAGAAATACTTAAAGAGCTCCGGAGTAGCACCAGGACAGTTGGTTAGTTCGAGTTCCTCTAGGTCCTGTAGCTGGACGATGCCCGACAGGCCGGTCGTGGTGAGCAAAGGGCAGCCTGAAATAGAACAGAGCGAAAAGTTCTTATATATTTGGAAGCGTTAGGAAGAACGCTCGCTATACAACGTTTCCAAGATATCAGTCCCTGTCTCAGAAATAGAACGTGAGGGCCGGCCCGATATCCAGGCGCTGAGATAAAGAGCTTTTGTATCAATTCATGGAAACGGTTTATGGAAACGAAGCGAATGATTTATGACGGGGACACCGGGGAAAGTAATGAATGAATTATAGCTGATAACAGACTGGACTCACCGGCCAAGGATAAGAGGCGCAAGCTCTTCATCACCAATAAATGCTTCAGTCCGAAATCCTGCACCTGAAACAGAGAGACGTCATATTCGTATTCCATTTTTTCCATTTTTTTTTTTTGCCTAATTTTACTAGAATTGACCTCACCCGCAAGTGAGAGGAACAAATCCCACACCGAAGAAGCGGGTTTTGGTTTATTGCGTAAAATAAAACTTATTATTATACGTTAGCTTTGAAGAGGAACCTCTTTTTTTATCCTGCCCCCTAGTGGTAAATCTGTGCGCTGCTTCAGTTGTGACTTTGGTGAGACTCTGCCGCCCTCTAGTGGTATATAGCGGTATAACCACCTAAACCGGAAGTGCCGTTCAACGCTTTTTATACCTAAAGGCGGCGTAAAAAAACATCATTCCTGGTAGTGATTAATTCCCCAAATCCTTCCCAGAAACAATTATTTAATCAGGGGGAAAAAAATTCTTATTCATGAATTTTACCAGGAACGCTTAATGGTCATGTGACGAAAAAGCAGGCGCCGATAGGTCGTTCCATGGCTTTTTTCCATGTGGGTTTTTTACCATTAAATGTTTACTAATAACTAATCATGGAATGGATGATCACCGTCTAAATTTATCCCCACCCCGGGCTTATTTACTTTAAAAGAAGTCCAGCCCCGTCCTATTTCCTTTACCTGGCAGCACCAGCGGAGGTACAGGCTGCGCAGCGACGTCATTGTAGACAAGTAGCTGAGTCCCGTGTCTGTGATCCGTACGCACCTGCGGGGAGAGACGTAACGGCGGCATGAGGAACGCTCGCTAAAGATATTACAGAGCGCACATCCTTGGAGGAGGGAAGCATTTCTTTGCCGCACACAGAGACATTTCCTGCTGCGACCAGCTACATTATCCTGCTCAGGAAGTGCTCAAGGGGAAAGTGCTTCGAAAAAATGGATCCCCCGATCTGGTAAAACCAGCGCATGCTACTACAAGTACCTTTTTTGGGAGCGGTTAAATTTCCCAAAATGTTCTAAAATCCACTTAATTTTAAACAACTCTTCACTTAAACAAACCTAGTCACCAGATAAAGGGGTATTCTCCCCAACGTGGCCACCATTTTCATAGTCGCCCACCATTTTTCTTAATATAAATAAGAGCCACCTGAGAATTTCATTCATTTTGGGGGGGTTTTTTTGGCCACCCTCGTGTAGCCCCCCACACACCTATCCAACACCAGTTCCTCCAGCTTGTGCAGGTCGCACGCGATGTACTCCAGCGCCGTGTCTGTGATTCGTGGGCACCATGACAGATCGAGACCACGCAACCTCCGCAGGTTCTCCGCCACCAGTTCCACCCCATCGTCCGTCACTTTGGAGCAGCCGGAGAGGCTGAGCACGGTGAGGTTGGGCAAGCTGTGGACCACGTTGACCACTCCGTGGTTGGTGATCTCCCAGCAGGAGTGGAGGCGCAGCGTGTGCGTGGCTCGCCCTTGCTTGGCGGTAAAGTAGGCCAGAGCGGTGTCCGTTACGTGGTAGGCCTGAAGGTTCAGCTCGCCCAAGTTGGGCAGGAGTTGCGAGATGGCAGCCACCGCGTCGTCGGCCACGTTAATGCAGTCGCTGACGCTCAGGGAGGTGATTCGGCCGTGGAGGCTCGACCACAACCCGGCCTCCGTGAAGTCGTTACAGCCAGACAGCTCCAGGCGGACCACTCCTTGCATCTGCTCCAACATGACCTGGAGAGGAGGAAGAGAGGAGAAGCTACGGCAGGTACCCCAGACACGGCTGCGGGGGGCAATAACGCTCACGGCAACTCAAACCTTCCAGGGCTATGAGGTCATCTAGAATGGCCACGGAGGGGCAAATGGATCTCCAGAAATGATCATTTCTTCAAATAATAATTAATAATATGAAATAAGCAAATTCCCTTGCAATTATTATTATTAATCGTGATTTACATAGCGCCACCATATGCTGCGGCGCCGTGCGATGCGGAATTAAAGCTTTGAGATTGGATTTTGGTGGCCGGCGGAGACTTCAGGGTCCTCTCGGAGCCATGAGCTCCGCGTACGGTGAAATATTCTGTATGTAACCTTTTACGTAGCGGAACCTGATCGTTTGCCCCGGCCCCCGGGGGGCCGACAGCTCCGCGCCGCTTACCTCCAACCCGGCATCGGTGATGGTCGACCGTTTCAGGCTGACGGATTTGACGCCCTTCTTGGACAGCGGGTAGTTGTCGATGAACTCGCAGATGTCCAGGTCGGACACCCCGACGAGGCAGAAGGAGTCAAACCCCCGGACGGCGAAGCCCTGCAGGCTGACGAACTCCTTCTCGCCCGTGGGGAGGCCGTTGTAAAGTTCCTTGGCGTGCAGCACCGGCATCAGGCCCACCCAGAACCTGGGCTGGTACAGAACCCGTCTCCACGCCTTGCACACCTGCGCCAGGACGCACTTCTCGCAAGCCGAAAAGTAAGAGAAGAGCCGGTTGAGGATCTTCTCGTCCAGGGCCAGCTGGCAGTCCATCCCCGGCCCCTGGAAGCGATCCGTGGAAGGGATGCAGGGGTTCGGCGGGGTCTCCTCCCCGGGGCTGAGCCCCAGCGGGATGCTGTGGGTGGGGGGTGGGGGCAGGATGGGTAACGCTGTGGGGCCGACATGTTCTTGGTGTTTGGGGAAGGCTTGGCTGAGGATGGAGGGGACGGAGGGCGGTTGGCAGATGCGGTTCTTGACGGCTGGAGTTCCTTTGGTGATGCTGGCGGAGCCCAAGCCGTTGGTGGGGCCGGGGATCTTCACCAGTCCGTTGCGCGGTAAGCACTGGCCCTTGGTGTCTCCGGTGCTCGTGGTAGACATGTTTTAATCTCACTGGGGAGGTAAAGAAGCACAAAGCGTTAAAACACCACGGAAAAAAACCAAGTTCCACCCTACGATCATCACTGAGACAAGAGATGCCCCGGGCACCAACCTCTCGGCTCTATCGGATCCACCAAGTAACTCGTTACCTCTCCCCAGCTCTCCTCAGCTCTCCCCAACTCTCCCCAACTCTCCCCAGCTCTCCCCAGCTATTCCCTCTAGATAATATTCACCATCAAAATTACTCAACCACGAAAGTTTCTCGTTGGGGATGATCCACTTCCCTGCTGCCGTAAATGCACCCACCCTCAGCAGGGGCATATCTAGAGTATTTGGCACCTGGGGCAGATCCTATATTTGGCCCCCACCACACTCTCTCTCAAGCATGTCATTAAAAAATAATTACTGAGTAGGGGGTAGATAAGTGGAACAGCCTCCCAGCAGAGGTGGTAGAGGGTAATACAGTGAGGGTATTAAACATGCATGGGATGACATACAGCTCCTGAATCTAAGACGAGACAACCGACTGATTAAGGTTTGAGTCGTTACAGCAGGAGAAATGGACGACTAGCCGGGGGCCGGATGGGGGCCGAGCTGCCGGCAGGTTCTGCGTTTCTGTGTTGATGAGGCTGTGATCCCTTGCGTCACGGAGCCGCTTTGTGCTGCTGTTAGAGGGAGATCATAGGACCCAGCGGGGGGGCCTGCGCTCGGCTCTGAGACCCCCCGTCGCTCTCTAACAATGACCCCACCTGAAACATGAGGATCAGCGTATGGAGGGGGCAATGAGGTTGGGGAGAATAGTGGGGCAGTAAAGACAGGCGGGTTGGGGAGGAAAAGACAATGCATTACAATGCATCATGGGATGAATCGGACACTTACATCGTCAATGGACTAATTATTTGTAATAGAATCTCCCAAGTGTCTAAGTGGCACAGCCTCCCAGCAGAAGTGGTAGAGGCTAATACAGTGAGGGCATTTAGACATGCATGGGATAGACATACGGCTCCTGAAGTTCTCTCCCTTCTCCTCTCCCCATCTTTATAAAGGCTGCCGGAACCAATCAGAAACAGAGGATCAATGGGGAGGAATAATCCTGCAGATCCCGAGAACATAAAGTTAAGATGGCTGCCCCGTGACACACATACAGTATATATATATATCGTTTTAATGTAAAGCGTGCGGAATGAGATATTATTATTATTTGATGCGGGCCGGACGTCTCCCGCGCGCTGGGATTTGTGAATAAAGGATCCCCGATTCCAGCGGCAGCGGCCTATCGAACGCCGATCGATCGATGAATTCATTAAAAGGAAACGAATTAGGAAGAATTACGGAGAAAGATGATACGTCCCCGACACAGGGTGGCCGACGTGCGCTAACAGTGCCGGGGCAGACAGGGGGTGATCCCCAACCGGGGGCAGACAGGGGGTGATCCCCAACTGGGGGGGCTAGACAGGGGTGATCCCCCAACCGGTGGGCAGACAAGGGAGGTGATCCACGCAAGCCGTGGGGGCAGACACGGGTGATCCCAACCGGGGGGCAAGACAGGGGGGTGATCCTCATCGCTGGGGGCAGACAGGGGGAGTGACCAAATACAGACGGCAATGATTATTCCTCCCCATTAAGTTATCTCTTCCCCTATTGCTAAAGTTGCTGATTGCTGTTGATTGGTTCAGGCAGCCGTTGTATGGATCGGGGGGGGGGGGGGACAGAGAATTGGTCAGATGATGCTGGCTCTGCCACAGGCTGCCTCCGACATCCCTGAATAAAATAATCCTTTACATTTAAACCAAATAAAATCAATAAAATAAATCGGTTGGAAAAAAGAAACAAATAAAAGTTTGAATAAAAGCTTTGAGTTCGGCTGGAAGCCCCGAAGGTAACGTTTCCACTTTAAGGCTTTGTCTGCAGGCTGCTGAGAGGCGGTGAAAGGACCCGCAGCGGGCGTCCAGAACATCAAATTCACATAAAAGACAAAATAGGTGGCGGAAAACACGCATTTTGGTGAACTAATTAAGTCTGACCTAAATCGCCGTCTTCCCCCCCCCTCTTTCTCTTTCTATCTTTTTTTCGCATAATACATTTTCACAGTTTTGTTTTTTTTTGTTCTGTCTGCTCGGGAAGTGTAAAAGTGACATCACTTATGTAACAGAACTTTCCAGACTGAATTTAAACAGCAGGAAAAAAAAAAAAGGTGCAATGACAAATAATTAGCCAATAATAAAGTTTTTAACGTTTAAAAAAAAACTTTTGGATTACGTGATGTCCAGACTCTCCAAAATCTGACGTTTGACAAAAATTTCACAAAATTAAAACGGGCAAGCAGAGGAGTGGTTGGGTTTTTTTTAGTTATTTTAACATCAAACAGCTGTTAATTTCATTTTTATATACATGAGCTATTTTTTTTTAAAATATTTGGATTTTTAGAACATATTGTTTGTGCTATGAAAATAATGTTTATATTACGAATGTACAAATAAGAAGTTACCGCATTTAAAGGCTCCCCAGAATTTGTATTTATGTGCTTGTTAGAGTTTGCCTCCCTTCTTGTATTTTATATTTTTTAACCAAATTTAACAGTCCTGTTTTGAAAATAAATACATGTTAGAGCCCATTTTCTACAGACTCCGATGCTTTTTACTGCATGTAAATTGGCGCAGGCATTCTTTAGTTATCGGAGTTAGAAAACAAGACCTCCGTCTCATTTAGCTCCTCCCCCCGACTGCCTCAGTGAAAACAGGAAGCATTCGTCAGTACACTTCCTGCACATGCTCAGCAGAACGTCCATTCTAGTCAATAGAAGCCGAGCTTCCTTGGAAATCAGCAGCCAATCACATGAAAAGTAGCAGCAGCCAATCCCACCTATTCTATGCTGACACTTATGTCTTACTAGCCTGCGTGTGATTGGCTGCGGCTATATGTTTATTTCAGTAGAAAACACCCATTTTTGGGGGGCAGGACATAGAATGTGTTGAAGATCACTGGTTTACTTGGCACTTGGCTTTAAGAGCACTTCCCGGAAAGGAAACTAGTATAAGATGGAACAGGAAGTGAGTGGTGCAACTGTTAAATTCTTCCCCCATCTCTTACTTTATAGATAAAATATATTTTTCCATTCTGTAAATTGGGTTTAAATGCTAGTCGATACCTTTTAGCTGTTATTGGTGGACGGGTCAAAGGTTACCCATTAATTCACCAAACACCGATGACTTTAAGGCTCTCTGTGCGGATGAATTTTTAATGGAATATTGAACTGTTTTTTTTTTGTTTTTTTTTCCATAACTCGGATTCTTTTAACTTGTATTTGGCAAAAGTGGGAATTCGCCGTGTTTTATGGTTTAAATAAATGAACTCGTTTCTCCTCCGTGGAATCCCGTTAATGCGGCTTTTAGCGAAGAAAAGAATGATGCTGTGAAGGTGCATTCATTTGTTTTACGGATTCTGAAGGAATCCAGATCAATATTGGGAGGAAGTTGAAAATTAGAGCCCTTATTTATTAACAGAGATTGTAGGGCAATGGTCCAAATGTGGAGCAATCGCCATGGGAACCACGGGAATGTTCCTGCTGATTGATCCAGATTTAGAACTTTGCTCCAGAATTCATTTATGTTATTTCACTTATAAATCCCATGATCTCCGGCCTTCCAAAAGACTACAGACTACAAGGCCCATCATGCGAACGAAACCATGTTGGTGTGATTCATTGATGTTGCTCAGCTGCATGCAGATGCCATTAATCAGAGCTCAGCTGCATGCAGGTGCCACCAATCAGAGCTCAGCTGCATGCAGGTGCCACCAATCAGAGCTCAGCTGCATGCAGGTGCCGCCAATCAGAGCTCAGATGCATGCAGGTGCCACCAATAGGGTAGAAGGAGACCTCCGAGGTTTGTCTCCTAGGGCTGTAGTAATGGAGCGTTTCTAGTTAGAAATCCACCTCCGAGGTACCAATAATTACAAAATCGTTAAAATGGATTCCGTATCGGATGGATCGGGTGAAGCCGCTCCTTCCTTCTTCTCCTCCCCAGAGAGGCCGCAAACTAAACCCGGGGAGCCCGCTGCGTAATTAGTCATTTTAAATGAGGAAGTTGTGACAGCCGTAGACTTCACGGTAATGATCCGCTTCCTGCGGGGGGCTGCGTGGAGACAGCCCATGAACGAAAGGGAAGATGAGGTCATGGCGGCCATTCCAACCCGGTGTAAGATCTGATAACCGGGTGCTCGGCTGCCGTGGCAGGGACCCCCCTGGGAGGAGCAGGGAGAGGGTCTATAGAGAGCGTTTTATTCCCCCCCCCTGTATACAGAGCCAAACTTTAAACAGTAAATCAACAAATATACTGGCGATAAAAACGATTCGCACCAACATGGACGTGCCGCCAACACGAGAGATTACTGGAGTTATCATGATTGACTACAAAATATTTCACACTCACGGGCCTGGGGGGGCAATTAGGTCACAACGTTCGATGTGCAGTGAGATGCGGGAGGGCAACACAATCCCTCGTCGCGGGTAGCGCTGGCGGCAATTAATTAAGAGGGCCTCTGTTTCTCAGAGGTCACCCCTTAGGTGAACCCCAAAAGTTTGCCCAAATGGTCCCGAGAGGCGATGCCAATAACCGACGGTGACCTCTAAGGGAAGGAGACCCTAACGAAGCATGATTTTGAGTTCTTAGAACCATCCAGAAACTAGAATGTTCTGGCAAAAAATCCCACAATCTACAGCTCTGGACTGTTGGGTTGGTGGAACCGGGTGGAGTTATGTGAGGTGTCTGGAGTTTAGGGGGTCTCTCTGGAGCAATGAGGTCAACCTGGTCCATCGGCAGGTGGTCCTCACAGTATCCTGCCAGTCCCTGGACACGGCTCATACACCGGCTCTCCCCGACAAGGCTGCCCTCATGGTTTGCGAGGCTGGGGGAAGGAGGATTTGCGGGGCCCGTTTGCCCTGAGGAAAAGGAAAGCGAGACTCCCGCTCTCCCGCACGCTCGTGGTCTCTTCAGGTCCGAGAAGAACACTGTGATGACATCATATCTCTGCTCTCCTCGTCACTCATCGCCTGAAAGACCATGAGCGTGAGGGAGAGCGGTAAGCAGCAGCACTTCAGGGACCTCCTAGGTGCGGGGTCCGGGGCAGGAGCCCTGCTATCTCCTGCTGCTAGAAGGGCCAGAGACTCTTTGGCTTGGCTCGCCTTCAGCTTTCTCCACATCGAGCTTTTATTTGAATTATTGGCCACCAATGTCTTTTATCATCAAGTACCAAGAGTTTAATAAACAAACGCAGGAACCATGGCCCCCCTTTAGTGAAGCCCTTCGGGTCGCAGCCCAAGTTCTACTGAGCTGTGATAAGTCGGTGAAATCCCGAGGATTTGTGAAGAGCGTACCCCGTCCACCGGTGGAGATATCTCTACGGGCGAAATGTATTAAGAGAGAGAAAGTTACTGATTCTCCCCCGTTTCGTATGGAGTCTTATTGTAAATCCGGTAACAAATCACCAAGGTGATCGGCCCCCTTATCACTTATCGCATAGACTTAATAGAACGACCCGGGATCTGGAGGACCTTCTCCGGCAGAGACGGCTCCTAACTCATAGGATTTATATCAAGAGTCTGACAGGTTGCTTCGTGAAGCAGATGATGCCCCAGGAAAGAGGTTATTTGGGACGTCCCGGGGGATCTGACCCCTGCCGGGTTCGCTAATCATTCTTGGGCGCTCAGGTGGTTCGGTGCTGGCTAGAAGGCCAACATCGGAGGAGTTTGACTATGGGCCAAGTGACACTCGAATTACTTATACAATACAAATGGTGCCGGAAAAATGAGTAACAGCAGAGAAATTCAACACCTATGACCCTTATACATGAAAAAAAAGGAATGAAGATATATGTGATGAGGACAAGGAGAAGTTAAGAGGCACAAATGTGGTGTCTGTGTATTAGGAGGGGTGAGGGTCCCGGTGTCTGTGTATATTGGAGGGGTGAGTGGTCCCGGTGTCTGTTGTGAGGATATAGGAGGGGTGAGGGTCCCGGTGTCTGTGTATTAGGAGGGGTCCGTGTCCCGGTGTCTGTGTATTAGGAGGGGTGAGAAGCCTGTATGCCGGGTGTCTGGGGGTCTCTGTGTATTAGAAGGGGGTCTGTGTACCGGTGTCTGGGTATTAGGAGGGGGTGAGGGGCCCGTGTGCCGGGGGTCTCTGTGTATTAGAAGGGGGTCTGTGCACCAGTGTCTGTGCATTAGGAGGGGTGAGGGGTCCGTGTCCCGGTGTCTGTGTATTAGGACGGGTGAGGGGTCCGTGTCCCGGTGTCTGTGTATTAGGAGGGGGTGAGAGGCCCGTGTGCCGGGTGTCTGGGGGTCTCTGTGTATTAGAAGGGGGTCTGTGTACCGGTGTCTGTGTATTAGGAGGGGGTGAGAGGCCCGTGTGCCGGGGGTCTCTGTGTATTAGGAGGGGGTCCCCGTTATAATATACAGTTCAGCACCCCGCAGCCGGACAGTCCCGCAGGTCTCTTACCTTTCCGTCAGGCTCATGCCATTCTGCCTCTGGGGGTGACGAAGGACGGCGCCGGTTAGATGGCAAAGTTCACCTCCTCGATTCCCCCGCCGGGGCTGCCGGGGCGACGATCGACGTATAAATCCGCCCTAAAAAAATAACCACCGCCAGCCAAAATAGGTCACGGCAGCATCTCATATCCCAGAAAGCCCTGCAGCCGAGACACCCACATCCACAGGGGCTGCCCGACGCCCCCCCAGATTCACCCGGCGACGGACGGTGTGGCAGTCGGCGGCGGCGGCGGGGAGGGGGCAGCTGATGTCACTCGCAGGTGCGAAGGAGAGAAAAAATGGAGGAAAACCAAAATAAATAATAAACAAATAAATAAACAAACAAACAAACAAGGAGCCTACGTCGCGAAGCCGGCCCCGTCACATTCTACACGGGAGAAGCCACAAGGTATCCGTTCCCCAGCGGCAGCGCGGGGAGAGGCGGCTGCTCTCGGAGGATCCCCCACCCTCGGTGACACACGCACCGTCTCACTCGCTATTCCGCACACACACTCCGTGTCACAATGTATCCCCGGTTAAAGGGCCCTCAGCATCATTATCAATAATTCATGACTCCGGACAAGCCTCCTCCCTCCCGCTCGCTCTCTCGCTCTCCCTCTCTCCCTGCCCGCTCCACCTCCTCCCTCTCGCCTGTCTCCGTTCCCTCCTCCCCTGCAATACAGGAATTGTTTGTGGGTTTAAGGTACCCGTCACATGACTGTCGCTCGCAAATGCTTTTCCCTCGGACGAGAAGGGGTTAAACCGTGCAGCATACGAACGGGGGATACATTGTGGCGTTGGGTTGTGTACGTTGTAGCACACGGGGACCCCGTACCGAAGAGCTTACAATCTACCCCATTCATGCTAAGGACCCGCTTTAAATACAATTTCATATAAAAGCTAATTTAACCCCTTAAGGACAATGGGCGGTCCCAAAACCTATTGGAAACAATGCATTTTGAGCCCGTACATGTACGGGCTTTGTCATTAAGGGGTTAAAAAATATATATTATTATAATTAAAATTCAGTTTTTGGGTTAAAAAGATCTATTTCCATAAGGGCTGGAAATCGTGTCGCTTGGCTGGGGGTGGCTCTCAGCCGGATGGTAACGACGGGACTGGCCGTGGGGAAGCAGGGATGGCGGTTGGACCGTATGGGCATGTGATGGTGGCTATGCCTGGACCTGTTTTGGACAATTCGGGAATAAGCCGGAGACCCTGGACTTCCGGACCCCCGATCAGTCATTCTTCATTCTCCTGCTTTCATCTTAAGGGGCTTTAAAAGGCGTGGAGCCCCCCCGACCCAGGGGGCAGGCGAGGAATAAGCTGCCCAAAAAGGGTTAGGAAGGGAAAAATGATCCCCTCTGCTCACCTCGTCTCAAACCTTAATCAGTCGTTGGTCTCGTCTTAGATTCAGGAGCCGTATGTCTATCCCGCGCATGTTCAATCCCCTCACTGTATTACCCTCTACCAGCTCTGCTGGGAGGCTGTTCCACTTATCTACCACCCTCTCAGTAGAGTTAAACTTCCTTCCTTTCCATCTCATCACCTGACCCTACCTGTTAGATTCTGGCATCGTGTTCTTACACTAATCCTCCCGCACCAGGGGCCGATAGGGCCGCATACTAACTGAAACTGCTGACGGACGCATGCATGTCATTTGGTTGACCTGGCCTTCAACTGTCAGGACTCCTCGCCCCCCCCAGTCTGGCCCCGGCTCCAGACACCCTATATTATATATATACGGTAATTCAAAGCCTTCCTGCCCCCCCCGGAGATACCACCTCAGGGGCCCGGGGTCCTCGAGGAAGGGTCCGGCAGGGGGAGCTGGTAGATCTGGGCAAATATGAAAGCAATCATTTAAATACCTCTCAGCGACAGGGGTGGAGTTAATGGAGCAGTTAGGGGAGGGGCTATCAAATAAGTTAAAGGAGGAGTTATTGGAGCAGTTGGGGGAAGGGCTATATGAGCAGTTAGGGAGGAGTTACAGGGAGCAGTTATTGAGGCAGTGAGGGGAGGAGTTTCAGTATACACGGCACCTGCTATAAGAACTTACCTGGGATACGCTACCTTGAGCTCCTCCTCTTCTGGGGGAGCGGCTTTGTGCAGGGGCAGCCATAGGCAGCCTTTAGGGGGTGGTGAATGGGCAGGAAGTGGGCAGGAAGTGGGCAGGGCAGTGGGTGTGTCCTGAGAGTTCCCAGGTATGTGTAAGACATGGCGGACGGGGTCAGCCTCACGGCCAAACCCTCAAAAGTCCAATTATATTTAAAACAAAAAACAAACTTTTTTCCTGCTTTAAATATATTTAAAATAGTTCCCATAGTAACCGGAATTATAAAATCCTCCCCAAACAATGTAATTTAATGAATATGACCCCGTGATACTCAGTACTGGTTTATCCCCCGGATACTTCGTATCCTTCCTGTAAATGTAAATAATGTTTAAAAACAAGAGATCATCGACAGTGAAGTCATATAGTAAACAGTTTTTAAAGGATTTTTTAGGATTTTTTAAAGAATTTAATATTTATTTATTTATCGGCACACATTACTTTTTTATTGCCAAAAAAAAGATTAGAATTAAAGGTAAAATTATTCATTTTTAAGTATTGCCCCCCCCCCGATCTCATGCCCATAGGTCGCCCGGCTATAAATTGCCGATGATTTTTTTACTGGAAGGGTTAAACCCGCAAATCATAAAATCATTAAAATCATATAAAAATGTTTTTAAAAAAACCCTTGTTTTTTTAAATTCATTATCATTCGATTATTAATTAATTATTATTATTGGGGGGGGGTGGTTCAGTAACCCCCGTAGTGCCTGCTGGGGGGTGAAGCAGTGAAGGGTTAACGGCAGGAGGAAGGCCATCTATACTGATAGACTGTATTCTTTTTTTTTTTTTCTCCTTAAAAGCCTTTTATTATCCCAGAAAGCGTTTTTTTTTGTCCCCTGCCGCCCGGCGGTCCCCGTCGCGGCCTCTGATAGGCTGTCGGGACCCCGGCAGCATCTGTTTTTCCTGCCCCAGAGACACCTTTTAACAGCAGGATGCTGCGAGCGAGCGGTCCGCTTGCGCCTCTCTCCCCCCTGCTCGATTATTTAAGAGTCTCATCAGGTTTCTTTGGTGGAAGGCGATGGTGGGGGGGGGTTGTGGGGGGGGGGCATTTCCTAAAATAGAAACAACTCACATGGCATCCCTCCCTCCTCACCCGCGCTCTCGTTATGCATGCGCCGCTCTCCTCCCTATTGTTATTGTTGCGGTGCATGCGCGGAGCGCTTATGCATTGCGTGATGTATCAATATCAGTGTGAAGCGGTTCGTGAGCGGCTCGGAGCTAAGAAAAAAAAAAAAGAATATAATTTTCTATATATCGGCCCCAAAAAAGACCCCCCCCGACGAGCGTTAAATTCTCACATTTATTGCAGGAATAAAACCTTTTTTTTTTGCTGATTTGTGATATTTTTGCAGACAATGTGGTTTTTTTCTATTTCTCCCACGCGTTGCGCGGTGTCCCGTTTGTACCTCTCTGCGGTATATGTTGGTGCTCTGTAACACTGCTGATCCTGACGGGTGATATCCCCCCCCCCGTTCTTATGTACGTAAACACGTTCCTTGGTACATCGAGCGGCGTGCGGGGAGATATCGCAGCGGAACCTCAAACCCGTATGCCTTTGCGCCAAGCAGTTTAGACTGAAAGGGTGGTAGATGAGAGGAACAGCTGCCCATCAGAGGTGGTAGAGGCTAATACAGCGAGGGAATTCAACCAAAAGGTGGGCAGAGAATGGCACGAGCACGCGGCACGGGGAGAATAATCTCGTGGTTCACCTTTATTCTGCTTCCCCGAGTCCTAATTCCTGCGCCGCTGCATTCCACCCGCACCTCCGCGCCGCCCGCTGGATAAACGCCCGCATGGTTTCTGGCTGAAGGGACATTTTTTACCCAAATTTAAACCAAACCAACAGGAAGTATTTTGAGAAACGGCCCCGAGCATCGTGGTTGTCTTTGGTTTGGAGCTTTGCTCCGGTAGGAGCCCCCCCTTTAATATGGCGCCGGCAGTGGTGATGGCGGAGCTGAGGCCTCGCTAATCCGCTTTGCCGGGTTGATTGGGTTTTATATGAATATACAGAGCGCGGTTATAGCGGATCGGATGACACATTGTGTTACATGATGCTTCCCGCAGCGCGCCATTGTAGGTGATCATGTGATCTTTAGGCTCCGCCTTTGATTGTACGCCACATGCTGCGGATCGCTTTATGGCAGAACAGTCTATATTTGAAAACTGATGAAAGTTATGGGGATCAGGTCGACGGCCGCCATCGCTGGACTCCTCTATTGGGGAAAACCGGGGCTTTTATTGGGTATAAAATGATAAACATAGAAAGGAGCGCGGTGACCAATCAGGTCAAACTCACGGTGAAGAACGACATCCAATAGAAACAGGGCAGCATTTTACAAACTGCCCACGTAAGTTGCCATGGCGTTGGGTTCATTTAAGGATCTCCCACCAGTTAGCAAGTTTAGGGGGTCTAATGGAGAGGAGATAGATAGCTAATAGATAATATAGATAAATAGATAAATAATATAATAGATAATAGATAGATAATATATAGATAGATAATATTATAGATAATAGATAAATAATAGATAGATAATAGATAGTATAGATAAATAATATATATAATATATTATTAGATAAATAATATATAGATAAATAATAGTTAATAGATAATAATAGATAGATAATAGATAGATAATATATATGGATAGATAAATATGTTAGAAAATAGATACATAATAGATGATAGAATGATAGACAGATAGATAATATATACATAGATAATAGATAGATAAATAAATAGACAGGTAGATAATGTATAGATACATAATTGATACATAATAGATAGATGATAGATATAGATGGATATATAATATATACATAGATGATAGATATATAGATGGATATATAATATATACATAGATGATAGATATATAGATGGATATATAATATATACATAGATGATATAGATGGATATATAATATATACATAGATGATATAGATGGATATATAATATATACATAGATGATATGGATGGATATATAATATATACATAGATGATAGATAATATATTCATATATAACATATAGGTAATAAATAATAAACATATAGAACAAAACCCCGGGTGGAAAATGCCTTTAAGAGAAAGAGCCACCTGGGGACATCATTCTTTATTCCACCCGTAGACACTCGGTCCGACTGCACTGCGGATGAGTCAGGCCCCCGCTGTCGCCTAGGCAACCGCCGTCGCCTAGCAATGGCTGTCTCCCCCAGTAACGGCTGTTGCCTGGCAACGGGATATTTTTCACAGTTCCCTGGATGGAGAGTCCATCTTATTTTTAGAAATTTAGCAGGGGGGGCTCTCGGGGGAGGAAGCGCGCGGCGGTGGTAAATAAAATGTGTGCATAACATCCCGTTAATAACAATAACACCGATATACAGTAACACCGAGACGCAGAGGACCGGCCCCGGCGGGGTGCGCCGCGTGTGCCCCGTGAAACAGCTTGCGAATCTGAGCGCCCTTTCTCCGCGTGACATTAAATAAACATCACGCATGACACAGACGTGTCTTTCCTTCGTGGTGATCCGCGGCACGCGTTGGAAACAATCCACTCGGCTTTTAATCAGCGTCATAAAAGATTCACGGGAAGGGAGTCTGAACGGCTGCTGAACACGGCGGATACGCAGCCGAGACGTTTACCGGGAAGGATGGAGGACGGAAACGGCCCGGAGACCGACAGCAAATCAACAAGCGGGCCACGGATCCTCTGCACGCCATCAAACAAAGCTGTTAAACACGATAACAATGTATCCACGTAACAAAGCTGCCGGCATTGTGTTCCCGTAACAACGCGGTATATTCCTGGCCTCCTGCGTACTGTGCATGCGCAGCGACCAGGGCTCTCCTGACTAAATGGAGACAACTGGCAAATATACAGCAATATAACCCCCCAGCGCTGTATACAGTAATATAACCCCCAGCGCTGTATACAGTAATATAACCCCCAGAGCTGTATACAGTAATATAACCCCAG
>VKOC01007754.1:0-16543 GCA_009364415.1 Spea multiplicata | reverse complement strand
TATATATATATAGTGCTCCTCACACCACATACATTTAAAGGGTATTGACAAAACAAGAATTGACTGTTAGTTTTTCTATAATAACTGCAAAATAAATAGTATAAATGTGTAATATATGTTTGGAATTGAAACAAAACAGAATCCACAAGAAGGAATACATTAATTCAGTGCATTGATATGTAAAATGTACATTTATATTTAATTGATATATTAAAACACCCAATTTACCACCTTAAAGGGTATCCCACCATGTTTTTGTTACAAGCATAAATGTATTAATTTTTTTATCTATTGGTATATATTGTGTTGTTTTCTTAAAACAGATCTGGTTTTGCATTCTATAATATTTTTAGGGATTGTATATTAATTAGCATTTGTATGTGCACTGGTATCTTAACCAAAGTTGCCTCTTAGTAAACTTCAAGTGGACTTGGCTGGGTGTTATTCACCAATGAGCATACTTGGGTTTCACTCGGAGACTCGAAGCAAAGTGTGAAGCGCCGCTTTTCCGTGGCTCCTGATCACTGCGAGGAAATGCCAGGTGGCAGTAACTTGCAGTACATTCTTCTCCTCCGAAAATGGAAAATGGTGTGTGTGTGTCCTGATGTCAATGGACGACTTAGTACTAGTTGTCTAAGGCCAGAATACATTGTTGAGTGAAGGTCCTTACAACCTATTGTTTTTGTTGTGCACAAATTAAATGGCTGCACTACATAAATGTTATCTTCAGTGGGCTACTTAAATGATACAGATGTATATTTTCAAATTATACCTATATATTGTATGCTTGAGCGGGGAAACGTTTTGTAAGTATGAATTGTTATGCGATTCAATGCTTGTAATTTCCTGTTGAGCCATTGTTCAATTTTAAACGTACAATACACAGTTACTGACTGTTAAGACTGTGATATAAATTGTCTTAAAATTGATAAATGTTTTACTTGTCAGGGTATAGAATAGGAATCTACAAGGTAATCTGGCTTTACCAGCACATGACACATGACTTAATTTTTTTGTCATAAGGAAGATATCATCATTAGAATAATTATTGATGTGACAATGGAAATCAAATATACATTGGGCACTATGCATACAATATATGATTCTTGTGCAAACATTGAAAATACTCCAATACCATAGCAATTAATGGAATGTTCCTGCTGACTGGATCATTCTTATGGTTTGTCTGGTGGTAAGACTACTTTTCAAACTTTGTGCCTGATTCACCAACCAAAAATATAAACCAAAGGAAGTGTGTGGATTACTGAAATCCTAAGGCTGCATTCAGAACCTGAGATGCACGTTTCTAGGAGTATACAGTGTTTTCAACAAGGTCCCTTAATGGTGTTAAGCTGGTCAGGGTGTTGTCTATGAATTTACAGTTTGCAATCCGGTGACAGCCATTCCTTGATATATAGAGAGGGGAATATATTTTTTGTTTTGTATAGTATCTAGATATAGCACCTTCAAGCCTGGAAACCGAGTTAGACTATTTTGAATCCATGAAAGATATTTTTCCAGAATGTTCTGTAACTTGCCTGTGTTTTTTAGAAACAAATGTGCCTCATCTGACGACCTGTTGCTTAATTAATTTACCATGTGTCAAATTTGCCAGTAGGGTTTAAAACTAGCCCCATTTTGCGAATTTCTTTGTAAACGGATTAGGATTAAGACCTTGACAGGTACACTATTGTTTTCTAGGCATGTAATTCATCCAACAAAGATTGTGGTCATACGTCTTGGGAAAGTACAACTACATTGTCTGAATTTATGAACATCTTTATAAGGTTTGTATTAGGCTTCCTTTATGTGCCTCAATTATTCAGGCATTGTCCAAGACTGCAAATAAGGATACACTCAGATAATAAAGTTCAAGTAGCATTATACTCGGTTTGTTCAGAAAATGTATCTGATTTACTCATCACATTTCTCCTGTAAACTGAGCTGTATTTCCAAACCAGATAATTTTGCCATAGTAAATGCAATCAAAATATAAAAACAAATTAGACACAATGTCCCTTTAAACATAATATAATTAGCTTGACGTGTTGTCCATTGGCCTCATATATTGATGCCTGTATTTCTTGTGTTTTTGAATGGTGAGAAATATAGGTTTTCGGGTCAAGGGGGAATGTGGTTGGGCAAGAGGGAAGAAGAAGAGAACGTACCTCCTCTTCAGTGACAGCAGAGTATTGTTGTAATGTAGCAAATGGAGAAGAGTTCAGTGGGTAGGTATTAGTATTGAAGTATGTGGCAAAATCAGAGGGATTAAGGTTAGTGAAAGGGGTAGAAGGGATAGGTCGAAGAAGGGAATTGAAAGTACTAAAACATTGGGTTATGATACATGGAGGAGATGAGGGAGGTGAAGTAGGTTTCTTTAGCAAGGTTGGGAGTGGAGCAGTAGAAACGTAGCATAAATTTCTAGTGCAGAAAGTCAGACTTTCGCCAACTACGCTCAACGGTGCAGGAACAACATTGTAGGTGTTGGGTTACAGTCATGTGCCAGGGTTGAAAATGTAAGCGCCGTGAAGAGCGAGTAGTAACTGGGGCTATATCCTCAAGAGCAGATGTGAGGGTGGAGTTAATGAGAGAGGAGAGGGAGTAAATTGGTTGCGAACTTATGAAGGTTAATAGAGCTGAGGTCTCTGGTTAGGCAAGGATAGAGTGAAGAGTGAGTAGGAGGCAAGGTCAGAGAGCAGGAAAGTAAGTGGTGGTCAGAGAGGGGGAAAGGAGAATTAGAGGAGTTATTGAGAGAGCACATGCTAGAAAAAATATGGTCCAAGGTGTGACCATCATCATAAGTAGGGGAGTTAATATGTTGTGTGAGATCAAAAGAGGAGGTAATAGAAAGAAATGTTGAAGCCATGGCACTTAATGGGGTGTCAACTGGGATATTGAAGTCCCCAAGGATAACAGAGGGAATATCAGAAGAGAGATAGAGCGGCAGCCATGAGGAGAAGTGGTCAAGAAAGATGTTAGCCAGGCCAGGGGGACGGTATATAACAGCTATGCGTAAGGATATGGGATTAAATAGTCGGATAGCACGGACTTCAAAAGAGGAGAAAGAGAGTGATGGAGGAGAGGAAATAGGTTGAAAAGTACAAGTTGGGGAGAGTAGGATGCCTATCCCAACACCCTTCCTGTCATCAGATCGAGGAGTATGAGTGAGGTGGAGGCCACCATAGGAAAGAGCAGCAGTGTTACAAGAGGTTAGCCAGGTTTCAGTTAGAGCGAGAAGGTGCAGGGAACTAGAGAAAAAGTGGTCGTGAATGGCTGTTAGTTACAGATAGAACGTGCATTCCAGAGTGCAAAGGAAAATGGGGGGGTAGGAGGTGCGGCAGGGTAAGTGGACAAGATTATTGAATTTTCTGTAATAATAGCTGCAATTCATATTAAATTTAAGATCCAAACTAATTTTCAATAAAATGAATCAACATTTGCATGTTAAAATTATAAAAAAAATCATTATAGACTAAATTAATCTGATCTAAAATATACTTTATTAAAAATGGAGTCATTTAAAAAAAAAATGTAACTTTTGAACAAAACAGCATACCTTTTCTGAATGATATTATTTGTTCTGAATGAGTAGAGCATATATAGCATAAAGAGATAACAAATAATGAAAACAAAACTGTAATGGTTTCAGTGCAGGAAACAATGGTAATACCTAGCAGGAGACTGAAATAATGAGAAACATAAATGAATAATTAATTATGTGGTTACTTTGCTTTTCCATGAATAATGTACTATTTTATAATGCATCCACAATCATCCCATTGTAATACAAAGCTGCTAATTCTCAATTTATACAAATATGTACATGAATATTTTACAATAAAACCACATATTTAGTAACCCTATAATATTTCATCTGGTGGGATTTGATGAATTTATGCCATTAAAACCCTGGTATTCAACAGGCAATACATTTTTTTAAAAAAAATCTAAATCAATAATACTTTCTATTTGATTTCCATTGAAAAGGCAATTTATTTTTCCACATTACAATATATAGTTGACTATTGGTTATTTTAAAATTTAATTTGTCATTAATGTATGCATTCATAGGAATAAATGTGTTTTAAGTTAAACCTTGTAAAAATGTATGAGGACATATGAAAAAAAAGCAAATAATACTTGGCTGCACATCTTAAGGCAATACTGACATTTATAATACATTGCTATGAATATTATACACATGGAATTGAAATAAATAATAATTTACATACACTAAACAATTATCAGATTTCCATTACTATGCTGCAAATAATATAAACAATCCTGCTAGATATGTTCAACCATGGGCATTAGATATTAAATGCAAGTAAAATCATGGAGTCTAGGAAATTGTGTAGAGGAAAAATGTTGGTCATCTGCTTCTGCATCAAGACTACAACTGATACAAATATGTAGCTAGGTCATATCACCAAACTACCAAAGTATGTCTAGAGAACAGAAGAAGACAGTGATGCCCATCAACTGCTCTATCAGCTAAAACATTTCTCTGGGTTGGAACATCAAATCTGCAATAGTTACATTGTTCAGAACGGTAGAAATACACACAGCGATTTGTCAAAAATGTCACTTTAGGAATCACATACATGTCCACCTCCAGACTATGGTGACTGATTTGTTATTTCATTCCTACTGCCCACAAGTATAGCAAATGCTTATATATGCATATTCAAGAGAAAAGGTGAATTAACTGTTGCTCTCTTTATCACAACACCACTAACCTCTATGTGATCAACATTAATAGTTTACTACTGCATCTAAAATTATATTGTTGATTCAAATAAGGTCTTCTAGATCACTTGTTTATAATACTAAATAGCAATGGTTGTTTTTTACTTAGGTTAGTTACTAAGTTAGTTAAGTTATGAACACAGGGTGCACGTCTCTTAAATAGGTTATTATACTAAATAAATACAGAGAAGACATGATCGTTTAAAAAACAATAAGCATTATTTTAAAAGAAATGAAACAAAGAAAAAAAACAGTTGGTTTTATGTGGTAAGAAGTGTATCGCTGCTTAAAGATCAGAGATGGCCAAACCATAAAAGTATTATCGTCTATTAAGGTAGTAGTGAGTTATTTGATCTGATGGTGGCAGTAGGAATATATACGTGAGAGGATGCACAGAGAGTAATATATTTTTGTAAGAATTTTTGTTACAGAAATTTGAAGCTATTATATAGCTGTAGCTATCTTATGCTTACAATAGAAGAAAGCTCAAGAGGTGAATTACTATGAAGGGGTCAGGGTAAGTGTTCACCCATTGTCAGCCAGTCTACAATTATATGCTTTTGAAAAGCTGCTGTGCTATATATGCTCTTTGTTGCTGTCCCCAAAAAAGTAATTTTCTTGTAAGCTGACCTGTTGATAATGAACTTTCTTCCTAAAGACCTTGACATATGATAGGCTAGTTTCTTGGAATTTGTTACAGCTACCAATCATGTCAAGATTAATGTAGAATCAATGTCTTTTTGTTCGTCGGATGCTTGTTTTTTTCCTTTGTTTTCACAAACAAGTTTAGAATTTATTGGAACGTGAAGTAGTCAGAGATTTAAGTTCCGATCTAATGCATATTATTGCTATCAATTTTCTTACTGCCCTGCCTTACAGAGATACACAACTTTTGGTTTGCTATTTTTTTGCTATTTTTGCAAATGAAGCCAGATCTGCCACTCATATCACTCTTGGATTTACTTAAAATAACTGTCAAGGTTTGTGTATTGCTGGCTGCTGACAACTTTGTTGGTTTCTACTTTCTACAGGCCATAGGAAAACGCGGAGTCCTTGGACAGGCTTGCTGTTATGAGTCCAGTATGCAGAAGGTTTGCAGAAGTAAGCATCCAGTACAAAACAAGTATAATTGCATGCCATACCTGCAGGATCCATGGTTAGACCTGGTCTAAGGGAGCAGGTTCCAAAGCAGATCCAGATGAACTGAGGGCAATATGGTGCCCCCAGATCCTCCAGTCGAGGAAGAGGATGTCACCGGAAGCGCTGCCATATTTCCCAAGGTTCAAGTGTGTCTTTCTATGACAAGAGAAACATAAGCAGTTATTAGTGTTAGCATCTGCTTTTGATCTGATGCTAGATAACTCACCAACATTATTTTCTTAGTTTATTACCTACTAAGGTATGTCATATACTGTAATTCTAAATAGTACAAATACATATTCTTCCTCCATTATCAAGAAAGACTTGCAAATATTAACAAACATATGCCCAGCGGTCTTCCTGTCATATGGCAGTCATCACTTATTTACCCCAGTTCAAGCCAGGGCGAGTTCAAGAGAGGACAAAATTGCGACGCTTGGAGTGATGTCCTCTCCCTCCATAGGAGAATAGAGTAGATGACATCACGGCATGAGCAGCCATATTGCCTGAGTTCAAGTGAGGGTCAAATCGCAACGCTTTAGATGTGGAGAGGACATCACTGCAAGAGTTGTTTTCTCTCACAGCAATGCAGATGAAAATTCCAGACTGAAGATTGAAGAGAGAAGATGAAGACAGAAAAGAAAGAAGAGCATAGGAAAGTGGCCTGCAAAATTGGAAGTGGTCATCAGTCTGAGAGCATGAACAAGATTGAAAGAGAGTGAGTGAGACTGAATGTTGGCACCAGGCAATGAATTAAAAATTCCTCCCAGATTTTCAGCCGAACTGAATGGGCAAGGAACCAAATTTTTGCCCGAACACCAATGGGCCAAAAACTAACCAAAAAATGTGTCCAAATAATTTTTGCCATATGACCAGCCTCAATGTTCTTCCAAAGCTTGATGATGGATTTCAAATTGTATGTGAAAAATGTCAGAATAAATAAAAGGAATCCAAAACACATCTTGAAACCCTTCCTGTTGCAACAAAGCCTAATGCAATGAAGGCAGGGATAGCCACAAGAGCATTCCTCAGACGCTCACTAAATCCAACATGCTCCTTGCCTTTTCTTGTGGCAGCCTTGGTTTGCTTAGACGGTCAGTTAGACACAACAGGCAGACAAGCCTCACCTAAGTGGGAGTACTCACTTTCAAAATGACACAAGCAATTGTTCTCTTTAAAGCGGCAGTACGGTCCTTTGGAGTTGCTGCAGGATCTGAGACAGCTGTAGTGGCAGCTCATGGAAAAAGATAACAGCTAAGTAGGCATCATCATTGTGCTTTTCAGGAAGCAAACTGTGTGCATTAACAGGACTATCTTGTCCATTGTGTGCAGAAACGCGCTAATTCAAGAAAAAAAACTAAAAAAAAAATTTTACTTTCACAGTATTGTTTGCTTTTGGCTATTTATATATGTGTAGTGTGATTTGGGGAGTGGGGGTAGGTGTGTATGTATTTCCAATCTGGTTTTGTAAGCCAATTAAAAACATATTTAAAACTACATTTGTACTGATTCCTAAATGCTTATTATACTATCTGCATGCTTATTGTCTCTGTTTCAGGGCAGTGCCATGTATGTCTTGGGAACCAGAAGTCAGTAAACATGGAAGGTCAAGAAAAAGTTGATATAATAAGTTTTATTACAGTGCAGAAAGTTAAAAACTAAATTACTCAACATAGTATAAATAATTCTAAGAGGGGGAGAAAGGTTAAGGGTGGCAAAAGCAGCAATGCCCAAGTGTATACTGCTGTTTCATACAATGAAAATGAAAGCTGTGGCGGATATGATAAATGATTACTGAATCTGGAATGAGCATCCACAACCTGATGCCTCCATGCCTCTTATTAATAAATATCCAGGCTGAGTAGGTTTTTGGGCTGTAAGCACTAAAGTGTCAACATCTGGAACTATAGTGTCCCAGTCACCTACAAAGTATTCTACATCGCTATTTGGAGACTCATATGTGCTACCCAGTCTGTAGTCTTTAAGCTATCCCAATGAAAAAAGTTACAACAAAAAAAAGCAATGGTATGTATTAATCCGTTGGGGGACTACTACAAATGCTACAACAATTGATAACAGTTAAAATTAAATATATTTTACCAAAAAAGGTCTCACAGAAAAAAGAGAAATTATCTCAACCTGATTCGCTTAATAATGTTGCTACAACTCCTCTAGGAATCTCAATACAGGCCAATTAGTGCTACTATCTGACATTTGTTTCTGTTTATCACATCAGAAATCAGGTAATGCAGATATACAGCCCTTATCTGCAAAACATTACAAGAACCCCACCAATTATTCTGATTTAATTAATATGTTACTATACTGTACATATGTATAAGAAAATGTAAACATATTGTATACCACAGCACTGTATAAAAGCATGCACAGCTTTTAACTATTTGATGGCAGATTTAGATATGGAGATCTTCCTTAACTATTAACCCTTACAGCTATATGCCTTCATCACACTGGGCAATCACAGGATTTTTTTTTAAGAATTAAAAAGTGGTTTACTGCACATCATCGTTTCGGTCTCAACAGAGACTTTTATAAACATAACCAACATGAGACAAACACAAATATCAGGTATAATCCATTCCCCCTCCACCCATTAAAGGACCTCGTCCTGGATGTAACCTCAATTATCTGAAACATAGTAGTTTAACCCACACAACGCCTAGGCATAAGATCTAGCCTTAATATACTGTGACATACAAGTAAATATTAGAACCATAGTTATTATATATATATATATATATATATATAGTAATATACATAATACATATTACATATCACATATAACCACACACAATTTAACCACATAATCCCAAGGAAGGGATATAAGGCATTTCATTGTAAAAAATAAATATATATTATATATATATATAATATATATATATATATATATGTGACCCGTTGTGACCTGTTGTGCATGTAATTCTATGTTGCATTTCATATTAATTATGTTTATGTGGATAAACCGAGAGCCAGGGGTCACGTGGCCACATGTCACAAACGAAACATCTGCATGAGCCCCCCACTATTGTGGCATAACTGATTGGCGTGTATTTATACACTGGGTCTGTCTTCACCAATATGTCTTTTAAATCATGATTACAATTATAGCCCATATACTCCTTGAATATAGGTATTGTAAGAAGTACTGTGTATATAGCCACTACATATACCGGTATATAAAAGACAATGATAATAATAATAATAATAATTGAGAGGCCTAAGAGGCAATTGTAAGCTCCCTTACCAGCCCTCCCTTAAATACATGTCTCTTTGAGAGGAAGACCCTTGGAAAAATATACAATTCTCCTTGAGCATGATATACCATGCAGTATACAGTAATGTTTGACTAGCATTGTCAAAAACCTGTTTTCATCTCATTTGGTTCTAAAAAAAAACTTCTTTTATGTGCAGTTCGGAAGACTTTGTTGTCCACACTGAGCTGACACTTCATGGCAATGCTAATGAAGTCTGCACCTACACAGCCTTTCATTAGGCAGAGTGTTTTGCTAGTTGATTCAGGCTGATCTGTTCTTGTCTTTACCACCAGCACTATGATAATGAGCCAGGTTGCCTATGATAAGTTAGCACTAAGTTAGCCACAAATGGCTAATATCTTGCTACCATGTCTGAGTGATCTGACTTACCCCAGGCTCTGTGTAAGGCACCCTAGGGTCTGTACCAGGGCCAGCTGGCCTACCTTTATGTTCCCTATTAATAGGAGTGACTGCTCACACGGTATCTAAGCATTCGTAACCAGGAGCTCTAGTCCAGACATGGTAAGGGTGTGGTTAAATTATATGTGCAACACAAAAATAATATATACAAAGATACCCTTCCAGCGAGCGTTCCCACGCACAGTATCCAAAAGGTTTGTATATAAAAGAAAAAGAAAGAAAAAATTATGGTGTAGTATATCAAAGTAGGTCTTAAAAAAACGCTATTAAGCAGATCGGACCCTTACAATTTAAAGGGCATAAATATGCCCATACATAGAGTGTAGTGGTCTCCTTAGGAGTTTCTTTATCCCACACTGGTATTTGTAGATAAAGAAGGTAGGCAGCGGAGGGGAGTAGGTAAAAACGATAATTTTAATGTATAAAAGAAAGGCAAACTTGTTGTCCTCCGTCTCGGATGTTACAGAGTCCAGGCTTCAAACTTCGTAGCAGCGCTACCACAAAGAGACGCCGTCTTAGTCCTCTGATCCACTTCCTTGATGCTACTCCTCCTCCCAATGTCGTCAACACGCACTTTAATTTGGAACATTTTTGGGGAGTTTGTTCCTGTGTCTTTGCAGCACCACTTCACCAGAAGGTGCAATACTTATATTTCATTTGAATATTGCCCTTTACTTTTTTGTATTTTGATTATTAGAAAGGGTGTGTATGAGGTGTGTTTTATAGTGAGGTGTGATGGAGTGAATATGTGTTAGTGTAAGTATGTTAGAGTGAATGTGCGTAAGTGTATGTGAATGTTAGAGTGTTTGTTAGTAGGGACAGGCCAGGCGGTGCTACCCCTCCCCTGCCTATTAAATATGCCTAAAACCATTACTTTCCATTATTACAGATATCATGTTTATTTATTAGGCGCTTTGTCATTTGTACAAATTAACTTACTGGAAAAGGTATGAATAAAAGACTCAATGTCTGTGAAAAGCAGAGGCATATACTCTTGTAGGTTAATATTTAACCAGTATTTATAATCACATGATTATCAATTAGGTGAAAGGTATAAAGGTCTATAGAACAATACAAATAAAAGGATTTATTTTAATTTTAAATTAAGAACCACTGAATTATGATCAAATAGCTACAGGTGACATATTATTCAGGATTACTTTTCAAACTAAAAAAAGAATAGGCTTGCTACTATATATTTTATCTTTTCCCATTTACATTTCTAATGATAGACTCTGACCTTTTGCAGACAAAAAAACTACCATCATGTTAAGGAGAGGCAGAGTGATGGAAATTGTTTCAAACTCCCTGAAGGCTGGTAAATGACATGTTCTAGCAATCACTGCCTGTTATCCACAAAGTAATTAGTTTGCAGATGTGAAGTGCGTCTGTAATTCTTTTTTGGTTAGACAGATTGAAGAAATACAATATACCTGACCTTCAGGTGTTTAGGTCTGCAGACTGATTGTAAAAGTTTCAGTTTCTCAAAAAGATTTCCAGAATTCCTAACAAACAATCAAGAAATTAAAATGAGATAATGACAAGACAAAATTGTCAATGAACAATTATTAATGAACATAAATCACAGCTCCATCTGAAAATATTAATTGTATTTTCAGCTGTAATTTCTCAAAATGCTACTGCTAAAAATTTAATTATACAAGGAAGTAAATGTCAATTTTTAGACACTTGGCAATAGTTCAGACTTCTCTGACTCAATGCTGCCTTCATAATACAAACTTGTCTCATTAAGGAAATTGAACCTCATTCTTTGTGGAGATATCATCACTAATTAAGTTAAATATACGTATGAAATATTTCCACAAATCACAAAGCATGCTTGATGTGTTATTTTTTGTTGTGAACATGTTATCTTGGATTTAAACTTTTCTATTTGAAAGTAAATTATGTATTTGAATATGGTGGCAACCAATATGTATTAGACTTCTGAGTTAATACATCCCAGCAACCAGTCAATTCTAAGGTAAGTGCAACCCATACCTTCTGATAAATGATTACAATGTAACTTTAGCTCTAGCTTTATTAACAAACTAGAAGATATATTTACTGTATCTTGTCGGCCAATAATAAACATATTTATTAAATAAAACATATAACAAAATATATTTTCAATTTGAATGAACAGAGTTGCATTTTAATGAAAGTAGCATCTCACATTCTTATTCTAAAAAATATATTCATAAAACTTCACTTGCAAGAATGACAAATATCTGCAGAAAAATGTGGACATGGAGATACAAATAGTTTTTTTTATATAAATATGGTATGTTTAGTATTTTATATATTATTAGTGTGGCTTCCCCAGGTGTCAATTCAGTTTCTACGGTCTCTATAGAGGAGAGCAGTGTTTGACCACTTACATTCCCTACTCAGGTTCCATCTACTTTCAATCCACTAAAGGCTAACCAGGGTTAGCCCTACACCTTAACAGCTAGTTCCTCTCCTATGCATGGCTAGCCCAGTCCCTGAATGAAACGCCAAAAGAGTAGCCTACCTGTAATGGTTCCTGGATATGGCTAAACTGATAGTTTCAAATAAGTGCATCCAAATGTGCTCTAAAGTAGCCATTTATCTACCCACTCACATTAAGCTATGCACCTTAGTGCAGCTACAAACCTTCCTACATTTCACGTGGTCATGAGGATTACTTTAGCTTTAGGGGGTAGGATTTTACCAAGACTTTTTATTTCATATTGTGTCCTGTTTGAAAACTAATAATGGATTTAATTAGTTCAGTTTGCTTATTAACAAAGTTTTACTGCTTCTATACACATTCTTTTGAGTATAAATGTCTGAATGATGTTTTCGGGGCCATGCTGGAGATGAATAAGCAGCCCTGGCACTTTAAGGCCAGCATACGCTTAATGATGTATGTTCGGCTGCCAGCTATATACGCGCAGCTGTGCGTTAAAATTTGTCCATGTAGTGTTTCTCCTCCTAACAGGAAAATAAGAATGTATTTATAAATGCTAATGCTTTGTTCTGTGCAGCCAGAGAGCTGTGGGGCAAACAATAATGTAAACTATTAGTTAAGTTAAAGATAAACACGTAAGCTTTTCCACACATCCTAAGGGGTGCTAAAATATTGGATAACGCATGTTTGGAGTTACTCCTTTATAACGTGTATAATGTATAGATCTTTTTGGCTCTCTATGTTATATTTGTATACTGCTTTTCACAAAGTACACCAATTTCCATGGCTTATTTCTACATGATTCCTTTAGTTTGGTTATGTTTAGTATTCAAGCTAAATAAAAAAAAAATTAGCCATTTCAGAAAAATGTTATCTCTATAAAAATCTTGGCAACATGGTTATTGTCTGTCATGCTGGGAAGTGCTTAACTTAAAGTAAGGCCCCTGTCCCACATCTAGCCTTTCAATTCCAATGAAGACAAGTGTCATCTGTTGGCCTCCCTGCCCTTCTGCTGCTCACCGCAGCCTCTCCTTAACTTCAATAGCTTCCCTCATCCTCTACCTACCCACTAACGGACAAATAAGTCAGTAATATATACAGATAGATGGCCTTTTGGCCATGAGGCTGGGATTTGTGTCAGTGAGCCCGAGGCGGTGTAGTGTCCCCTGGCATGGGACACTACACCGCCTCGCTGTGTATGGGTTGGCAACAGCACTACGTTCACCAGGGTCCTTTTGCTTCCAGCACTTTTTTGTATTCAACTCCACCACCTGCTTATGGCTGGTGGTGGAGGGGGAATTCTTAAACCTACCAACCATCCAGCTGGGGCCTGTGTATGACACAATCTTGGCATCAGATTGTATGCCCCTAAATGCATTTTTTAGACTGTGGTGTTTCTTTGTATGTGTGCAGTATATAAGATAATGATTATGTTCTAATAGATGTAATTAGTGGCATGTTTTATCGCCTCAAACACATGTAAGTGCTATGTTATTATTTACTTTACTCTATACATTAATGACATTGACATTTAATATGTGGCTGTTAGGGTAAATATTATTATATTATTACTATTAGAGTAAAAAAGCCATAACACCCTAAAACTATAAAACACTTAATTTTAATCCCTCAATGGTAGCTGGATTTATTCTAGGAGCTGGGGGTGAGGCAGATGCAAATGCATTGAGACGATCCCTCCACGCCTAGAAAACAATCATTTAAAATGTACACTCTTGGGTTACCTGCATAGAATTCAGTTTCTGTTAGGTAAGCATTTTTATATACCTCTAAAACAATTATATTGATTGGCAATTCAAAATCTCAAGCTATAAATAGTTTTCATATTGTCTATTGTATTTGTAAGATTCCAATTGTAGTGAACATGCAGTAAATTTAGGCACCATTTATACCCTCGATTCCTTATGGGCATATTTTATAGGTTTATGAGAGTTTCCTTTGGTGAACATTTGTGGGGGAAACTAGATATTGTGCATTGTGTTTGTCTGACATACGCGTTTTGAGTCTCTATAATATTGGGTAATGCTTGCCCTCTTTGCTTACTATTGACAATATACTGTATAGTTGCTCCATGAATCTGTATTCAATGTGAATAATATTAGTAAACAATGTCACAGCTACTTACCCAAAGACAATTAAAAGCCTAAAAATGATCATTAGGCCCTGGGTTTGCTAAAATTATTTTTCCCCCCCAGAAGAACTGAATGTATAAGCTCTAGGTAATTCTCAAAGCAATATTTACCTATTAAAACAAAGTGTAAACGCAGAAAGTCTTTGTGTTGAAAGCTAATTCTCCACAAGGTGGGTTCAACATGCAAAAAAAGCCTGGTATATTTATTAGCCAACTCTCTGGGTGAGAGAGTCAACATTTATCATAACAACTGTTATATAACAACATAAATCAGACTTTGTAACAAATAATTTTAACACGAACAATGTAACATTTTAATTAGAATTCTTAAGGTCAGAAATGTAAGTTTGACAAATTCTGCAACTAGACAGACATTAATATTGCATAATTTAAAATTCTCTGCACAACCTGACCTTACTGAACAGGAGTGATCTCTCTACTTAATCCTTTGTGCATGCTCAAAAAATGTTATAATGCGTTTGAAGCTGAGCAACCCATCAGAACAATTGATCAAGATTCCGAACATTGGATAGCTGACAGAACCAGGCTCTATAAGCCAATAAAGAAGGAAACCTAACCACTACCTTGATCAAAGTCCATAAAATTCCTTTACTCATGCAAAAAGCAAAAACTAAAAACAACAAAAAAACAGGAGTAAGGGAAAAATATGTATGAGAAAAACATATTGTAAGAGTGCTTCTGAATCCCCCCAAATGCATTTGCCTCTTTCCCTGCTCCCCCAGCTTGATCTGCTGCTTTCTGACAACAGGCAGGCACGATTGTCAGGTCTGACTGCTTACATGCCACTGACACACTATTCTGTTGGACCAGAAAAAGAGAGGGGCTTAGCATTCCTGCCCAGAATTTCACATAGAACAGGGAACAGAGTTGATATTAGGAGAAATAATGGCAAAAATAATTACTTGTTCCTTAAAACACAAGTGTATTAGCTCATAAGAAAAATCTGATGGATCAGTTGGTGGGCACGCAAAGGGGTGATGATGAACTTATTAATGAATTCTAAAATGTTGGCGAACTTTCTAACTTTAAGGAAAGAGTTTGACACCCATAGTTTTACTACTGAATAAAAGTGAAACACTTCAGAGATAAAATAAATGTAAGTTCAAAATAGCTAAAGTCTAGTTCTTTTTCAGAGGAGTTCTTGCTGATTTGACAGCCTTCAGCTTTCTCAAGCCACAGGCAACTGTGCAGTCAGCAGGTTACAAACCTACTTTTTATTTTATCTGATATCTCTACTTAAGGATATTTATTTCGTTCTCTCTCTTCATTAGTTAAGATTTATTTATGTTGCAAAAGTACATTTTAAAAATGATATATATAATTTTGAATCCAGGTAGCGTTGTATGTTAAACGGAGTAATCATGATTTACACAACGTTAGGCAAATTAATAGTCTAACAAAGCCAGTAGGATATAATTTATTCTCTAGATGAGCCCCACTGCAATAAAGTTGACTGGCCACACTATGCCTTATACATTCTACTATGTGCTTAAAAAAAAAGATGCTGGAATTCTGACCTATCAAAGCTGAAATATATCAGAGTCATCACAAATGTAAGGGTAAAAAAGACCATGTGAGCTCTTCATTTACTGACATTTATTTTATCAGCCTGGGGCTTTCTGCATGGTACCAATAAGATGTTACAATGAATACAATTTTTTCGATTCTTGTTTGCATTCTTTCAGTTTCTGTATCTGCTTTTGAATACATTTTTTTCTTCATCAGTTGGATAAGAGGAAGAATGCTTTGCTTTGGAATAATCTATTCAGTTCTTTGATTATATGTGTTCAAGAAGGAGTGTTGTGTGCTATGAAAAGTCTTATGTCTTATGTCTCAGCTCAAACAAACTGTGCTTTCGTGCTGGTTTTTCACGTCAAAGGAAGCTGCTTTTTTCTCTCTTTGGATTTACATAACCTACCAGTCTGGAAATAAACAAAAGAACATCTGCCAAATGCACCACAAGTAATTTAGATTTTTTTAAATTTATTTTTATACTAATATAAAAATGAAGGGGGATTGCAACCATTTTTTCTGATTACATTTAACTATTGCATCGAACACTAGTTGACAATTTAACAAATTACTCAAACCCTCTCTTCCCACGCCATTTTTTATTCAGTTCTTATTGAAAAAGTTGTACATGACAGATCCATTTGAGGCACCATAATTGCAGGGTAAGGTGATGTTAACAAAAAACAAAATACTGTCTGCGCTTCTCACCCTAATAAAGTTGGCAACAAATATATAAACATAATATAAATGAAAGGTTTTGGTTATATGAATTGGCCAAAGCATAATTAAGCTCACCCGCCACGTCAAGGCACACTCTCAATAGGGTGAGAACCTACTCTCACC
>VKOC01007753.1:0-31216 GCA_009364415.1 Spea multiplicata | reverse complement strand
AAATGTAAGTGTGTGAGAGTGATGGGTGTTATGCTGAATGTAAGTGTGTGAGAGTGATAGGTGTTATGCTGAATGTTTCAGATAGCATGTGTAAGTGTTGGGGGATAGCTTGGCATAGGGAGTCCGTAATCACATTCCTTTCATGCCCAGATTTCAGCATGTAGTGGCTGCCTAGGCATGATAGGAGTGTGATTGCTGTTATAAATTATTTTTTGGTCCAACTTCAGTGTGTTAACACTTTTATTGGACAGAATAATTCAATGACAGTATTAATATATATATAATTGCAAACAGCAATCACACTCCTATCATGCTAAGTCAGCCAGCACATGCTAGAACCTGGGCATGATAGGATTGTGATTGTTGTTGTATATATGTGTATATATATATTGTTAATATGTTAATATTGTTGTTGATTTTTTTGTCTAATTTTGGTGTTACTTTTAATAAAGTATTTTAAAGTTGTTTTTTTTTGTTTTTTTTTCAGTTTTGGCCAAGTGAATGCTGAATTTTTAGTTTCAGTCCAGAATTTTCATTTCGGTGCATCCCTACTATATACTATGCCAGTCATTAAAGTGGCAGGCCTACACCACATCAATGTTTGGCTTAGTATATAGTGATAGTGATAGGGTTGTACTGCAGTATTGTCAGCGTCTGGCTCGGTGTATAGTGATAGGGGTTGTCAGTGTCTGGCTCGGTGTATAGGCACACATTGACGGTGGTACCGCGTAATCCCTAAGCATATAATGATAACAATTATGCTGAACCCCTGTCAATGTTTGCCTAACCATAGAAACTATGCAGTTTTAAAGTGTGTGTGTGTGGGGGTGCCACATACAGGGTCTGCCACAGGTGCCAAATACTCTAGGTATGCCCCTGCATCATGCGGCAGTCAGACCCAACGGCCATGCCTCAGCTCCTCTTCCCACGTCTTAAAAGGGGTGAGATGAAGAGCTGAGGCATGCGGTGCGTGCACGCCGGCCACTTTAATTTCATTAGGCGCTGGTGGTGTGACTGCCGCACGAGGGCCGCTTTCAATGACGCTCGCAGCCGCTTTGATGGTGCAATGGGCCAGTTGACTAGACTTGCCCCCCAGGCCTTAGGCTGCCAGCCCTCCCCTGCCGTGACCCCGATACGTTCCTGTCTCCCTGTGCTGGTGCAAAATAGTTTAGAAAGGGTCCTTCTGATCCAGTTTTTACATCTAAGAACTATACATAGCTAGTGCAAATGAAAAATAAACTTAAACCTAAGTGTATTTAGGTACTTTTCATCTATTTTGTTTGTTCAAAGGCTGAAATATAAAAGATTAGCATCACTGTTTCCAAATTTTAAAGTGTTTTAAATTGGTTCTGGGAAAAAGTGCTGAACAAAAGTATATATTTTTTAGAAAACTGAAAACCGAAAGTATTTCACTTGGAACATCTTAACACTCTTTATTTCTTACCACCAATCTGTGCCAAACAGTTTGATTTTTCCATTTTTCACAAATACTTTGCAGTATTTCAGTAGATTTCTTTCCTAGGGTATATGTAGATACAGAAATGTGACTTCTGTTCATCAGCAGCCACGAGTACAGCAATAGCCCACACGTATAGGTAAGTCATGTTTCTCAGGTGGGCATGAAATTGGAGGATGTGTGTTTCAGTTTGCAAGCTTGGAATTTTGATGGATGACTTTCATGGGCCCATGAAATACCAATTATGGAATTTGGTGCTCAGGGATTTTCACCATTCATTACAAAATTCATAGAAGAACTGCTCATAGCGATGTCTCGGAAATTCTAAAGAGCAATATTACTGAGATTTCAATCTCAGACGTCAGACTGGTGTTTAATGTAATAGACTCCAAATAATAGGAATATTGTTTGAATGAAGTCATGTGTAGCGTGATTTCAACCACCGCAGCTTTACAAATGATCGAGTTTGGCCACTCCTTGGCCTCATTATATATCCCCGAAGGCTGCTGCAGAAACAGGTCACAACTACATATAACAGCTGCAATATATATAGTGTATGTGGCCTATGCATGGCCATATTTGTAGAGAAAAGTTTATTAATACATGATTTCAAATCTGGATCTAGGAAATGTAACCTCAGCTATCATTATCTCAGAATTACTTGTCTATATATCCATAATCAATATCCCTCCTTTAACACAGCACAAGCTTCTAATGCTAAAATGTTCTCTCATCAGGAACGGTAGAGGATAATACAGTGAACAGATTTAAACAAGCATGGGATAGACATATGCTGAATTTAAGACGAGACCAAAGACTAAATAAGGTCTTTATAACAGGAAAATGGGATGACTAGCTGGGTGGAATGGTTCATATCTGCCATCAATTTCTAGCTTTGTTTCTGAGAAGGAACCATATATTAACATTTTTATGACCAACAAAACACAGTATAAGAAAAGCCAAAGAAAATGTTATGCAGTTGAAAAAAATATATACAATACATGTATATGTGCAGTTTTGGAGTATATGCAAATTGACAACATCTAAACTGAGGCAGCAGACTTTGTGAAAATGAATATTTGTGTAATTCTCAAAACCTTGACTGTATATTGTGTATATTTTTAGAGCATTGCGCTGTAAATGATAAATTATGATTGCTGTCTTCTATAATAAAAGCTGCATAGTGACGCTGAAGTTTACGTCTTACATTAAACTGTGGGTGCCAGACTGTGAAGAAACCAAGTTAAAGGGTAACTAATTATAGTTTATTGTATTGCTGTACTACATATCACACATCTAATCTAAATACTAGTAGGTTTATTTATTGAAAAACGTTTTACTGACAAATCCATATGAGTAGTTCAAAAGAGTAAAAGCTACCTATTTAAAAAAAAAAAAAAGAGCAGAATTATTCTTAATAATAATTATTATTGTTTGTAAAGCACCAACATATTTTGCATGGCTGCAATCCTGCCAAATCTTGCAGGCATAACAGCCTTCACTCTTCTTGTAAGGTTGTCCACAAGATTTTAAAGTGTTTGTGGAATTTGTACCCGTTTAGCCAAAGGAGCATTTATGAGCATTTATGACAGGGGTGTGCAACATGCGGCCCGCGGGACCTCCAGGTGCGGCCCGCGTGAGATCGGCAGCCAGGATCACAAGAGCCCTGTGGGACGGTCTATTATACTGCACAGAGGAAGCGGAACCAATCACATGACTCTGCTCCAGTCCTGCCTCCTCTGTGCAGTACAAGAGAAGGCAGAGAGAGGCCGCGCCCTCTATACCAGACTCATCAAATCAGTTCTTTATGGTCCTTGCTTTGTGCAAGGCTCATAGTGAGCGTCAGCTTGTGCGCAGCTGCTTTGGCATGGAAACCCATTTCATGAACCTCCAAGAAATAGTTTGGGACTCTATAGTGAGAAATACTACAGAGGACAGGTGATTTTCACAAGCTACTCACTTCAGCACTCGGCAGACTTGCTCTGTGAGTGTTCTTGGTCTACCGCTTTGTGACTGAGAAATTGTTATTCCCGGACACATCCACTTCACAATAACAGCACCTAAAGTTGACCAGGGAAAAACTAGCAGGGCAGAAATGCCACCAATGACTAACAAAGGGGACATCCTATGACAGTACCACGTTTAAAGTCACTGAGCTCTTCAGCGTGACCTATTCTACTGCCAATGTTTGTCTATGCAGAAGGCTGCCTATTTACCTGTTATCAATGGCTGTGACTGAAACTCAATAATTAGGACTGTTATCCACATACTTCTGGTCATGAAATGCACTGGAAACAGTGAAGAGAGGGGCTACAAAATAATAAAAGGAATGGAACACTTTAGTTATTGAGAAAGGTTAATTAATTTAACTCTGTTTAGTTTAGAAAATTTGCTTCAGAGGGGATATGATAGCATTAAATAAATATATTCAGGGCCAACACAAACCGTTGTCTGGAAACCATTCGTAAACAGGACTATGCATAGGACACGTGGTCACGCATTTAGACTAGAAGAAAGGAGATTTAGTCTAAGGCAGAGGAAAGGGTTTTTTACAGTAAGGACAATAAGGATGTGGAATTCTCTGCCTGCAGAGGTAGTTTTATCGGAGTCTGGACTGACGTTTAAACAGCAACTGGATGAATACTTGCAAAAACACAATATTCAGGAATATCATTTTTAAATTATGAGGAAACAGCTTCTTGATCCAAGGAGAGATCTGACTGCCATTCTGTGGTCAAGAAGGATTTTTTTCCCTAGTTTGTGCAAATTTGGAAACAGCCACAACTGGGTTTTTTTTTGCCTTCTTTTGGATAAACAGCAAGAAATGCTGGATGGACGCATGTCTTTTTTCAGCCTATCTAACTATGTAGCTCATATAAAATGCACTGTGGTTGAACCACCTCGTGAAGCAATAAGCAGTGAATTAAAGACTCCAAATGCAGTTATGAATCAGAGCCATTTGAAACAAAAAAATGCGGTACTTCCTCTTCAAACAGGTTTAATAACATTTTACTCCCACATGATATGTTAATTAACTAGACAATGTTCATATAGTTAATAAAAACAAAATTCTTTGGTCACCTATTGGTGAAATAGCTTCTGCTTTTCTTTTTAGAGGCTTATGAAATAATATTTTAAACATTAAAAATACAAAATACACAGCTCGTGTCTTGTACCCTTAGCCTTAAAATATCAACTCCAATATTTTCCTAACCAATGAAAGGTTAAATACCATAGCAACATATTACGTTTAAAATGAAAAACTGAAAACCTAATGAGATGCTTGCAACACAATGGAAAGTGCTGTTTAAACAGCAAAGTTTGATATTAATATAAGGGCTAATTTGTGTGTTAAGCAGCCAGCTCTATACATATAAAAAGTAAATTAACCTTTTCAAATTACCGGATTTTCTGCATTCATTATTCATAAAATGTGATATGATCTACATTTAAGTCACAAGTATAGACAAACACAAAATACAGACAAAAAAGATCTTTCATGTCTTTAATGAACACACCCAATGAACGCACCAATGTAAGCACGCCATTGGATTTAATAGCTGGTTAAACCTTCTTTGGCAGCAATAACCTCAAACAAGTGTGTAACGGGTTCACCAAGAGAGCTGTAGTAACTCCCAGAGATCACCCACGTGTATCATCCTGTTGTCCCCAAAATCATTTCCAGCACCAGTCAGCATGCGCACCTTGGAATCCTGCCATGTGTACCCAATAAGTAGACACAACTACCTTGAATTGAGTACAGCAAGAATGAACATTTTATTGTTGTAAAAGATAGACTCATATATCCACAGAACTGCATTAACCTAAATTAACATTGATAAACAGGTACATGTAGACAACCCAACCTTTAATCCCCTTTAGCTACTGAATCTCCCCCTGACAGCAATCCTGTTAATGGGAATAGTTTACACAATGGAGTTCCTGCCTGTTTGGCAGTCAGGCTGGAGCCATCTCTGACTACCTTGGGGCCTTGTATGGGCAGGTCATTCTGTCACAAAGTGCCTCCAGTAGCTCCAGATCAGACCTGCACAACGTTCAGGAGGAATTATAGACCATTCTTCCTTACAGAACTGCTTAAGGTCAGCCATGTTCCTGGAATGTCTGGATGAATGCCTCTCTTGAGGTCATTTAACAGCATTTCTAATGAGTTAAGATCTGGGCTCTGACTGAAAATTCTGCAATCAACCCCTCTGCCTCTCTTAACTCTTTCCCCCCAACCACAGTGAACGAAGTACTCGCTTTACTCGCTTCCTCACACTTCACTACATGCCCTCTGGACCCCTTCATACCTAATTCCATCACTCTCCTCTAGCCTTACTCCTGCCCTCACTCACATCTTTAACTCCTCACTCTCTACTGGTATATTCCCATCCCCGTTCAAACATGCACAGGTCACTCCCATCCTCAAGAAACCCTGCCTTGATCCAAATTCCCCTGCTAACTACCACCCCATATCATTACTTCCAATAACATCCAAACTCTTCTACTAATCTACGACCGTCTAACCCACTTTCTGTCCTCAAACTCTCTGCTCGACCCCCTGCAATCCTGTTTCTGCCCACAGCACTCGAAACTGCTCTCGCCAAAGTCACAAATGACCTTCTATCTGCTAGAAACAATGGCCACTACTCTATCCTAATCTTACTCGACCTCTCTGCCGCTTTCAACACAGTCGACCACCTCCTCCTACAGACTCTCAGCTCTCTTGGTGTCTGTGACACTGCTCTCTCCTGGATTAACCAGGACCAACAGATCCTCCTCCTCAATGCCTCTGTCTGTTGGAGTACCTCCAAGCGACTCCTCCTCCTCAATGCCTCTGTCTGTTGGAGTACCTCAGGGCTCTGTCCTGGGTCCTCTTCTATTGTCCATCTATACTTCCTCACTTGGAAAACTCATCGACAGCTTTGGATTCAAATACCACCTCTATGCAGACGACACACAAATCTCTCTTTCCACCCCAATCTATCGATGGCCTCTCACCACCTCAAGATAAATATGCCTAAAACTGAGCTACTTCTAATCCCTCCCTCTAACTCTATTCCCCTCTCTGACCTTTCTATCACTGTTGAAGGTGCCACTATCTCTCCATCACCACATGTCCGCTGCCTCGGAGTAACCCTAGACTCTAACCTATCTTTTATCCCTCACATCAATTCACTCTCTAAATCTTGCCACTTCCAACTGCATAATATTTTCAAAATTTGTCCTTTCCTGACTGCCAGCACCACAAAACAACTAATCCACTCCCTCGTAATCTCCCGTCTAGACTACTGCAACAACCTACTTACCGGCCTCCCTCTCTCCCCTCTTCAATCTGTGCTCAATGCATCTGCCAGGCTAATCTATCTCACCCGTCACTCTGCATCTGCCGCTCCTCTCTGCGAGTCCCTCCACTGGCTCCCCATCTATAGCAGAATTAAATTCAAAATACTCACTCTATCCTGCAAAGATCTTATTGACACCGCTCCCCTCCCTCTAAGATCCAACAATGACCTGCTCCTTGCATCTTCACTCATCACCTCCTCCCACGCCACCTACAGGATTTCTCTTGCGTAGCACCAACCCTCTGGAACTCTCTTCCCCGTGCTGTCCGACTCTCACCAACTCTACCCTCCTTCAAACGCTCCCTAAAAACTTTTCTCTTCAGGGAAGCCTTCCACTGCCCTAAATATCAAAACTTCTCTCTCACCCACTTACAACCCTTATCTCTCCCTACATTAACATCATTCACTACCACGCAGTCCTCACCTCCCGTTTCTCACCCCTTATCCACCTAGATTGTAAGTTCCTGCGGGAACAGGGCCCTTCATTGCTCTTGTATCTGTATGTCAATTGCTTGTCATTTTGTACTTGTCGTTATCTGTAAAATTTTTACCTCGTACAGCGCTGGGGAATCTGTTGGCGCTTTATAAAGTATAAAAATAATAATTTTGCATATGGTAGACTCATGAACAGATGTGTTAACCCGGGCACCCACTTTTAAGGAGTAGCCACGGCACCAAATCTCTCTCTCCATAAATTTGTCTAATTGTGGACCAATGACTATGTAAACCCTGAAAATAATTTGTAACCCTTTCTAGCTTTATGGAAATCAATAATTCTTGTTTCTGAAATTTCTTTTTTGTGAGATGCAGTTCACTTCTTATTAATAGCAACCTTAAAATGTTTGTGTTTTTTTATGTCAAAGCAGCTCTAAAACACATCTTCAATGACGTTTCATTGATTGGACTCCAGGTTTGCGAACTCCTGTTTTTCCAACCCCCATGTTGTGAATGTATGAATAATGTATTAAATATGGACAAGAATACAATAATTTGTTATTAGTTAAAACATATTGTGTCCATTATTGTAACGCAGCTGAAAATCATATGTTTTAGGACAAATGTATACATAAATGCTGGTAATTGCAAAGGCACTAGTTTTGCATTTATGAACATAAGATTTATTATTTGTTTTCTTTCTCAGTGATAGTATTTTGTGTAATGTAAATAGCGGTCAAAAACCAGGGTTTTTCCCCTCTGCGCTTGCTTTGCTATTCATTATGCGGTATCATTTTATATGTACTGAGACATGCCTGATTTTGAAAAGTAACAGGCCTACATTAAAGCGATGAGAATGCACCATTTTACATTTTTTTTTAACTATATAAGCACACTCTGAAATGCAGTAAAACCACTTTCGGTAAATAGGCCTTTGCTAATTAGGATTCGGTTCATTGGTTTGCCAAGTCCAGTTGCCACTATGCGGAGAGCCTCACAGTATTGGGAATGAGCCAGGCCCAAAGAGTTACGTGATATACTAGAAGCCATGAGCTCTCCAGGCAGCCTGTGGGTCATTCAAAGCTCTGGAGGTCGCCAGTTTTACCAGCATTCTGAACGGAGCTACACAATTATTTGCCAGCACAACTTGTTCTGGTGCCAGAAACTGCTGCAGCCCAATCTGTTTGCTAGAATTAACAAGTGTAAGTGCTTCTATGCATCGCATTGTGAATTCATTCGGGATACTTCTCTGAAACAGTGAATCATTCTTTCACGTAATATGAAAACAATTCTTACTTTCCCCCACAGTGGTTGTTCTCTCATGATCTTTTCACACTTAAAAATGTAAGATACTACAGAAACCAGAATTGGTAAGGGTGGATCTTACGAACACTTAAGCTGGTTATAAGTATATGTTTTTGGGGGCACTTTTAACCCTAGAGAGAACATGGAGCACAGTCTTGGATTTGGTTTTTCACAAAAATATATGTAAGGAGGAGTTATGATGGGTTTTTAAAGTAAATAAAGTAGTATGCTACATAAATATTTCTACGTGGTATACAAAGGGTATTTTGAAGAGCAGCCATAGCCAATGGAAGCTCTTCGGCTGCTGTGGTGCCGAGATATTCAGCAAGTCATAGATAAGCTCAAAAGCATGAGTGTCACAATTGAACTCCAGACAACTCCCAGCAAGTGAATTCTGTACAATTAACAAAAGGAGGTAGTTGTAGTAATGGAAAACAAATCTAAAAAAGCAAATTGTCATTAAATCATAACATTGTTTAAATGGACAGATGCCAATGTGAGCAAACAGTGCCCTTTTACCTTGTTTCTATTAGAAGTGTACTTTATCAGTGGTTGCTGGTCACCATCAGGCAGGCCTATTGAGCATGTGTAACAAGGAGTGCACAAATACCGGGGGGGCATATGTTCACAAGCTCTCCTAGCTATGACCCATCAGTTCAATGACACGCTTAGATGCCATGTCACTAAAAATGCAATAAATCATGTCGCACACATGCATGGAGATATTATTCTGAAGAATAGGAAGTGTAACTAGAGGCAATTTTCAACAGGTACATGTTGGGTCCATAGCATACATCCTGACACACAGTTTTGGAATAACGGTCTCTCCAAACACTGACTTTATAGAGATCACTGGATACTCTCTTGTTCTTCAAACTCACCATATGCTTGTGAGGAGTTTACCACAACTTCCAGAGCAAAAATGATGGAAAAAAAAAAAGGTTCTAAGAGCTATAAAAGTAGTCTCCAAAATATATGATCCTCCCCTTTGTTTTAAAGGGGCTTTGACATATTTAGCAACACGTACACACACACACAGAATATATAAGAGTAAATAAAAACCAAGAAACTAAATTCAATAATAAAAAAAAGAAAAATTTATTATCCATATAAAAAGTGCCAAAATATTCACCAACATGTACTCTACTCCAACAACTTGCTCACTCTAGTGATCATAAACTGCGACATCATTATTCACATTGTCTTGGATTTAATTCAGTTCACATGTTCCCACAGTACCCCGAATCCCTGGAGATGGGGAAACTTGCACTCCTGTTTGCAGTCGCTGTCCAAATGTCCAGGTTCATATAAGCATGAAAAGGGTTAAATCTGGAAGAGTACTCCTGCTTGCATATCACAGAGTGATTGCCAACATGTTGGGAATGAGGAGGAGAGCCACTGGCTGGGCAGTACCCATCAAATGCATCATTCTGCGGAGCCCAGATGGATCCAAACAATCCTGACATGGGAGACAAACTTCTGGTGCTGGAGAGGTACGGCTGGTGGAAAATGAAACAATTACATTATTAGCACATGCAATGTACCATAGATGGCTTCACATGCAAAGCAGTTGGCCCATCCTACAAACCCACACAAAAACTAACACACGAAATGTATATTCCTTACAATTGGAAGCTTGTGACAGTGGGGTATATTTGGAATATTCACCAACCATCAAACGCACTCACATGTAAGCTCCTAATTGTAAGGAATATAAAGAACCCGAAGACCCAAGGTTGAGCAAGACACATACCACCCATAGGGGTGAGAAGGGAAATTTTTATACATATAGGGTCTCCTGAATCATCTTTGACATTCGGATTTTCTGTTTAACAGTAATGACTTTCCTAGCTGCCCATGCAAATATTGTTTGTACATTTCTTATTTCTAGCTTACATGAGAGATGCCAATATAAAAGAAAAGCATTTAAAGGAAAACAAATACTATTAAAGGTGCAGAAAAGATTAGCAAACAGACAATACGCTTGTAAGGATGTTCGACGACTTACAGAAGCGCTGACGTAACTCGCTGGCTCCCATGTGCTAGGCACTGTAGGTGTCTGGGGAGTGGGTGGAGCTGAGGGGCCACTCATACTCCAAGTTGATTGACACTGGTGGTCAATGAAAGTTGGATTCTGAGCTTCAGGACATGGGAAGCCATTGTGGTAGTTCATATTTTCTGTAAAAAGATAATATTAGATGTTTACTTAAATGGCAACCATGAAATCACACATCAGAAAGTGTGTGAAACTTTGGAGGAGGAACAAACAGCAGTCAAATAGTTCATCCAGGGCTGTTTTTAAGACAAGGCCACACAGTCAGTTGCCCAGAGACCCAGTATTTTACATGGGCACACAGCTACTACCCAACTATGGTAGAGGTGAGGACAGATTATAGCTCACTTTTACTGGAATGCCCCCTTTTACTTTTTTGCTCTGGGCTTCCACACATTTGTCAACATATGATTCAGTCCCACTGTCCATCCCGGTAAAGGCTGCCAGCACCCGTCCACATACAACCAGGGTGCGTTTACCAACCAATCTTAAGGTAGGAATATGGTTTACGTGGATCATCTAGTTTATTGCATTTCATAATGTCCTCACAAAGTGAATTTTACTAGTCTACAATTTCTGCACATGTTTTCTTCTACTATTTTCTGATTTAATGGATAGCAAGGTGAAAAAAAAACATTGGGGTTCGTTCTAATGATGTTAAATCTAGCTAGAGCACAAACCTATCTCTAAGTCTGCAGCAAAATGGTTTAAAACAGCGCTACAGACATCTACTTGGCCGTTAATTCAGATTTCAGTAATCTCTTCCTAAACAAAGTATTTACAAAATGCTATAATCACTACCTGGAGAGTTTATGGGGAGTGGAACATTATAACTGCCTGGCTTTAACACAGAGGCTCTTGCCCAAAGAAGGACTGAGCTGGCCATGGGAAACTACTGGAACTCTTATTTATTGATTTAGATATCATATCCTACTGCGCTGTAATTATTATTATAATTATTATATTGGAACACAATAAAGCCCTACTTTCCCTCAACAATAATCCACATTATCGTATACTGCGCTGTATTTAAGATTCCCCTTCTTTTCAGTGAGACTTCCGCTTTAAGTACTAATTTTAAGTTAAACAACTCATGTTACAGAAACCTCCCCAGTTCTGTAATATGCACGGCTAGTTTAGCCCTCCTTGGAGGTGAAATTCATTGGGGTTATGAATAGTGATATGAAGTTGAAATGGTCAGTTGTCCAGCAAGCTAGTAGGGTAGCGATGCAGTTAATTTCACTCCACAAAACAGTTGATCACCAGGAAAATGAACCAAAAAATCTATATTACTCAGTCGAGCTGAAAATATCTTAATAAAAGGTCTGTGTGTGGCAACACTTCTGCTTGCTTCCCAATTTGAGGAAGAACATAGTTTTGCTTCTCTAAACTGCACTTCTCTGTTATGAGACCCTTATAAAAATATGCATAAATCTGCGAGATTATTGTTTGCCGAAGCATAGTTCCACATCCAGTCGGCAATCATATGTTAGCACAAGGGAGCACCAAAAAAGAAACCTGATTTCAACCCAGTCAAAACTTACTTTTTCAGCTCTAGTTATTTCAAGTTATTTTATACCAATCCCGTGAATAATTTTACCTTCTGGATAAGCGCTGAAGTCATTTAACTCAAGGGAACCATACATTCTGGAAAACTGTCCATCACACGAGCCGTTCCAATTAACAAAACTGGAGGAGAAGGGGAAATGTTTTACACAGCAGAAGATTATTCATTTAAGTTAAACCATGGCCAATACAGGCTTTTATGTAAACAAATATAACTATTTGGAGGTTTCCTGACAGTGTAGCTTTTGAGCTCCTGTGTGAATGAATCACACAAGAAGAAACAATAAAGGAACCAGCATATCGCCTGCAAAACAGGCTGAGCGCTTCACACGGCAAAGCCATGATAATGTAGATCACAATTTTCTAATTATCAAATAGCTTCAGGTAGTTTAAAGCATATCCCTCCTGTTAGCAAGCGTATTTTTATTAAAGGTTTAATTACTAAAGCATGCGGTTCTGTGTCTTCTTGCCTCAGAAGCTGACTGTTGGATTGCGAGAGTGAAGACTTACTTATAAGTAAAATGATTTGCCAACATTTCTAAATCACTACCGCTTAACTCTTACTTGTTCTGGACAGGAGGTGGATCCTGCATAACACATGTCATGGTGCTCTCAAGATTATAGTTCAAATCATTTGTCAAACACACAGGCTGACTGGACCACAGATCATCTTGAGGGTAAAGACCTGCAAGTACAGAGTTGTTGGAATTAAAATTAACTAGCACAAAAATCATGTTATTTTCACAATTTCCTATTATTGGACTCCATCCCACTACCGTGAAATAAACATGTGGCAGAGCCACGAAGACGACGCAATACACGTGGCTACACTGACATAGTGGCAACGAATAAAGATAACTTAAGTGATTTCCAAACGGTACGCCTACCTTTGTGTTTTTCAGCTTCTGAAGTATTTGTAAATGAAGGCGATAAGACCTCTGGGTAACGGGAGATGGGGTTTGCTTCAGCGCTGTCACGATAAAGAAAAAGGTCAGAAGGAGCAACCAAGGGCCAAATAAATACATGTACAATCTGCAATGTATTACCAGCAATGGACTTCACATAACTTGCATGTAATTTGCATTGGATTGTTTCATTTTAGCCACACACAGCTTTCCATTTCTGTGCCTGGACCTTACCTCGTATTGCAAATGTTGTGAGAAAGGTTAAGGGCAATTGGGGCCTCGGAAGGAAAGCCACTCTGTGAAATAGTGTCCCCTAAAGCAAAGTAAAATATAAAGCATGTTCAGCAAAACATAGTGGGATTACAGAATGAGGATGTTGAAGTATGACACACAAACTCCAGCTCTTCATGTTAAGAACGATGTTGCTAAATTACATTTTTGAACTTTGTACAATGCGCAGTAATGGAAACATACAATACTGAAATGGACCACACAAATTTCTGCCCATAAAGTATAGGTGAAAAATGACACTACTTCATTTATTACATTTATTGGTGGCGAGTAAGAATCAAGAATGCAAACCTCTCATGTGTTTTTTAGTATTGTATATGGTCAATAGATGCGGGCAAGCTTCATTTTTATGGAGTCCTATCAAGTTGTTCAGTTCTAATTGCCTCTTGAAACAATCAAGCATCAAACTATTTGTACAAGCATTTGTTTAAACAAAGCATTGTGAAATGTTTGCAAGCTTGTGTGTCACACGAGCAGTAATATGCACAGGTTCCTATCTTTTTGAACTTTGTAATATGACAATTAAAAGTCTTTGCCATAAAAAAAAAAAACATTTGGATATCCCTGGATTTTACTTTACTTGAAGCTTTGCACTCCGGTTTCAGACCCTCACACTTTACCCAAACAGCTCTAACAAAACAAAAGGTCACTGGATTTCTCCGCTGCTTTTGATGCTGTCACTCACACCCTATAGGTACTTCTATAGGTATACGAGATACAGCTCTCTCTCTCCTGGTTCTCATGTATGTCAGCTTCTCTGGCAAGATACCCTCACCTCTTCCATTTTCTGTTGGATTCCCTCAACAAGGATCAGCCTGTTCTCTCTTTAAACTTCATCTCTTGGAAAACTCCAGTATCATCTATATGCAGATAACCTACTTGTCTTCTCCTGACCTCTCTTCTTCTCTCATGCCCCGTATCACCAACTGCTTGTGTGCTACTCTGTTCATGGATGTTACAATCTGAAACGTAATCAATCTAAAACTGAATTCATTATCGTCCCTACTTCCGTCTCCACCCCAGTACTTGAATTCCCTCCATTAACAACACAACTATCTCTACCACTAATCAAAACCAGTTGCCTTGAGGATATCTTCAACTGAAACATCTCCTTCATCCCTCACACTTTTTGACAGACCCTTTCGCTTGCACCTAAAAAACATTTCGCATGTGCCCACTCCTCACCCAAGAAGCCACAAAAACCTGGTTTCTTTCCCTTATTTCCCGCCTTGACTATTGCAACATTTCTGCCCTCGTAACAAAATACTCCCTGCTCGATCCTTACGTTCTTCCCATGAGCTAAGGCTTTCCTCCTATCTTATCACCTCTTTCTACTTGCGAGTGTTCACAATACCTCTGGAGCTCTTTCACCTTCCCTCCCAATATTCAAGTAATATATCAAAACCTACTTCAAAGAAGCCTACCAAGTTTGTAGCTAGAATATACCTGCCAGTAATACAATCCCCTCACTACCTCTCTATATATCTCTTATGTTTCTCCCAACCCCATTTCCTCTAGAGTGTAAGCGTCTGAGCAGGGCCCTCGCTAGCAAATGTATCAGTTTGTCTTAGGCTGTCTGTTCTATTTTTGTCATATACCCCGAGTGTATGTGTGTGAGTGTATTTTTTTCCGTCACAAAACTTCATACTGTGGCAAGATTAGGGTTCATCTGATCAGCAAAGTCATTGATATATTTCTCATTAAATACTTTTTATTTTGTACTTTTATTCAGCCCAATAATTTGCACATACTTGTAGGGAAATAGTGCTGTTTAGGAAGAGCATTTTTCTTATCGCCATCAGAACTGCTGGTGCTACTCCAGCTTCCCCAGCTGCCACGGCTGGCTCTCACGCTACCACGGGAGCTACCACAGTCAGAGCTAGAGTCCGAAGAAAACTTATCCATGCATTTCCTTTTGAGAATCTGGTAGCATTCTAGGATACAAAGAGCAGAGCGTGTAAACATTCTGCAAATAAATAGGTTCCACCATGAGCATTGGATTCCTGCATTGGAACGAACCACTTCTGGAAAAATACAACTGTATAACTTCCACACTAGCTTAATACATTAAAACATTGATCATTGTAAGAAGAACGGTGTTCGGGTACCTGTTTCCCCACGGGCTGGCAATCTTCCACTTTTTTGCTCCACTTTACACACATCTCCATTTGTAAATGAACTCCAATTTTTCACCCTGTTTTGGATTCTTACTTCTGGCCTTTCTGGCTCTTGAGACTTATTTTTCATTTCATACTGATCCGTACCCCTGAAAAAGCAAACACATTACATACAGAGCGCTGCTAGTCATGCCAGGAATTCAGATGCACAATGGGGAAAAAAGTTGTTTCTCCAAGTCCACTTTGTCTAAGCCACATATCAACCAACAGTAAATTTATTAGACCACCGACATATTCCAGAATGCAACTGACTGGGATACCATCTTTCTGAAATTAAAAATATATAATCATCCAAAATAATTTCTTAATTTCTGTTTACATAATTTCTTGAATTGGAATAACCAAGAAAAATAGCAGCTGGATGGCAAATTACAGTTCTTAATGCTTTAACAAATAGCATATCCCCCTTTGTGATCACGTGAACATATAAGCGAGACACGTAGAAAAGTGACAGTGTTTGTTTCAAACCAAACAGAATGGCTGAGTATGATGTGACTGGCAGTCTCCAGCAACTCATCCCACGTTTGCCTGGTGTTAATTTCTTAGAAACATAAATTTGCTAAATTTCTCCGTTTTCCTGTATGAGAGTTGGAGAGAGACCAACTTCCTCTATGTAAGTAAAATATTCAAAGAAAACATCTTAAACATATATAAAAAGGAACAATTCTCTCAAGCTCCCCGTTGCTCTGAGAATGATTCAGTCCCAAAAGTCAGTCTTTCTGGGCTTGAGGCCAACAGCCAGCAAAATTCATCATTATCAGCAGGGAGAAAATGATGTCTCCCCTTATTTTTTGGGGGTCCTGATATTAACCAAGGGAGGGTTTTGCTCAGCTTGAAAACTTGGTTCTATCATAGCTCATGAGCTCTCACAGCTAGCGTACTTCTGCAAGACTGTCTCTTAGAAAGAGATATCCTTCAACTCAAGAAGGTTTAAACTCAAGCTACTGTGGTTGAAAGTTAGCCAGTAAGATGATTTCTTCCTAAAACGTGTGCACAACACTTAAATGTGTATTATACAAATCCATTTGTATTTATAACTATTTTGGATTTAATAAATACTGGAGACTCCACATTAGGTTCACAAGGCTTGCCCTGCACATTACTTATTAATTGAATTACAGACAATATAAAATGTTTCCATTGGCAAAACTCAAAACTACTCTGATGCCCAAAACTATTAAAGCGATTATATGGCTGACAGTGGCTTAATCTGATACGCCCCATAAACCAGGAACTGAAAACGGACTTGGATGGTTTCAAAGGGAGTGGTGACAGACCAACCTTGCGGTAAAGACACTGTTCTTCTTTTTACTTTTTCTGGCTTGCGTTCTATTTTTATTCCAATTTAAATTTGGAAATATTCCATCTCTTTTCTCCACAGGGCTTTTTTTTCTAAGTGAATCTTCTTGCTAAATTAAGAAAAAAATGATAGTTGAACAAAAATATTATGAAAACATTTCACTTTTTAATGAAAATTGGAACAATGTGTGTTTATACCCCCAATGCCCCTGCATAGAAACCTCAAAGCACCCTTTAAATGATTTTGCTCTCTGGCAAGGGCGACAACGTTGATTTCAACATGCTGCTCCTACTGTGTGTATCTTGGACCCAACATGCTCACACATGAAGAAGCAACTTGGTGTGGTTGCGTATGAACATATTCAATAAATTTGTTTGCATAACCTTTGTTATAACCTTGTGTTCAGGAATAGCCTATATTGCTTTGTATGTGCTGTGTGTGCTAGCAGCAGGATTTGTAGGCTCAGAGAACACAGATAACACATGGAAATTAACTCAACTGTAGTCTAGCAATGCTCACTCAAGTACAAGTCCTTTTGATCGACACGAGAATAACTGTGTAGATTGTTATTGTATTTGCTCTTCCTTGGTGAGCTGAACATAAATGCACATTACCAACACCAAGGGTTCACTTAAGTGATAATATGCCTTGGTTAATCTGATGGAGACTAGCGCTGCTCCTCAAGGACCTGAAGATTCGCCAAGTTGAGGGAAACAAGAAAAGAAGAGCTTTTTTTTTTTAAATACCTTTACTGGGGAAATATTTGATCTGCCACAAGTTCTCTCTTCTCTGGGTACACTCTGAACGCTCCTTTCTGAGGTTCCTTCTCTGACAATATGCTTTTTTGCAGTTTCAGAGCTTTCACGGTTTGAGCCAAGGGACACCCTGCGTCCATTTCCTAAAGGTAGCAAAGTTTGCAATAATTAAAACTTGAAGCAGTCTTTTATTACACGAGCAGTATAACTGTCTCAAGATAGATACCAAACGGGGAACGTTCCAAATATCTGGTCTCTACAGGGAAATGACGTCAAAGGTATTAAAGGATCTTCGTTGGAAAGTGTTTATCCAATAAGCTCAAGTAAATCTGCCTGTTTCTACACAACACTCCATCCAGAAAGCCCAGCAGCCTCATATTTACCCATAAAAAGGCAGAAATCACACACGTGGCTAGCTGTATTGCATATAAGCATGCATGGGATAGATATATGGCTATCCTGGATCTTAGACAAGGCCAAGGACTAACTAAGCTTTGAGTGTATACAGGGAGGAAAATGGATAGATAAGATGGGCCCCAACGTTCAGTCAAATTCTGTGTTTCTGTGTATTTATTTCACATACATACTAAACCGCATAGACAGTCCCGAGAGCATAGAACGTCACATTGTACACGTGAAAAGTTTAAGAGCTGGTGTAATTTACCCTCCATCTTCTTGGAGGCGGTCTGCTGCAGACTCCTTGACGAGTGATTTTCCGGCACTTTGCTAGACACGGTCACGCAGGAGTCCTGCTGTTTGGGCTCAGATACGCTCTCTGAGATTTTTAGGCTCGTTTCCATTGGAAACATACATTTAATGGGCTCCTCCTTGGAAGTGCTTTCTCCAGCAGTTCTTTGCGGGAGAAGTGTGTTTTGCGGTGCAGGCTCCTCTTTGCCCAGAGCGGCTGCTGGGCTGGTTAAGTGCTTTTGGTTACCCGTATCTGAAGCATCGGTAGGTTTACAGTCCGGCCAATTTTCGCGCGGAGCCTCGCTGCACGGCGAGTCCTTCGGCGAGGGAGGCCGCGTGTCTGAGGTATGCTGCTGACCTGCATCGCATGCCGCGGCCGCGCTGCCCGTGGAACTGTTGGATTTCTGCTTGATGCTGTAATACACAGAACACTTGTGCTTCTTTTGAGAGTGGCTGTAGGAAGCGGGTCCTCTTTTGGAAGCATTTTGGCTCCTGCTCGGCGGAGCAGTAACAGCGAGGAAGCCTTTTCCTTTCCCTTTATCCGGAGGGCTGCATGAGTCAGAAAAGCTCTTACAACTGCTCCTGTATCACAGAAAACCACAAATCATTCAAAATGTACCTTACATCATCAAATTGCGATTTTCACAAAGCAACGTTGTTGTGCTGTAAAGTGAAATGCTGTAAGAAGTACATAGCACACGAGTAAATTGATGCATTTTAAGAGGCAAGAACATAAGAAATAATGTGTAGCGGTACAAAACCACTGCTTCTTCAGTTTTTGGATCACAGAAATGTTTCTGTATTAACATTCATTAACAAAGCATTGATAGCTTTCTACTGTTTCTACTGAAAGACTATGGGAAAGATGAAAAAGCCCCGGGTTATGAACTTGGTCTATGTCAGAGAGCCGAAAATATTGTTTTTGAGCAATGAATTTAGTTATTATTCATCTCAGATGTGAAAATAATTGACAAATATAATACAGAAGACACTATGGATACAGTGCTCACCACTGCAACACTGAACCATTCGCAAAGTTTACGGCCCCACTTAAGGTGAAACTCATTTAGCTTGAGGCTTTACGTTAATCTTATTTGCTATTAAATAAATCTCTTTGCGGGGAAACTTTCAGAGCTCCGACAGAAGAAACAAATCCTCTTAACGACCCGCAGCGTGAGGAGAAAATAATATATGGCGACGGACTATGAAATAAATAATATACCTGTAGGATTCCGATGAGATCGTATCCACCGCGCTGGTATTTTGCTGACAGTTAGAACCGACGCCGCCACTTCGATGTCTCAGCTTTAGAAATTCAGTCAAAATATACTGTGCTTGCTGGAAGGCTATTAAAACGACACTAAGGAGAGAAAAACTGGAGACAGAAAACAAAGTCGATTAAAATTAATTACATTTACATACTAGTGCTAACTTTAAAATATTATAAACATATTATAATTAAAAAAAAAGCACAAAACAGCCACTCTGACTTTCACCCTTACCTTACAAAAACCACAGTTAGTCTCCAAAATGACTCTTCCCAGCTTGGTCCCGGCACGCCATCCGCACACAGGGGTAACAGGTGATGGGGAAGGGTAACATTGAGAGTAAAGTGGAACTCCAGATTGGACGCAGTCACGAGGGTCAACTCACGGATTACCCACGACGACGTGAAGTCCGGAATGAACCTGTGCAGCCGAGGAAACATACGTTAGTTCCTAGAAAAAGCTTAAAATATTACATATTATACATTTCCCCCTATTTTAGGGAACTCAAAGTATTGATACATATTATACACATGCCACTTTTTCTACAGCTTTTGGTCTAAATCAAGTACACCCAATATTTCATGGCAAATGGTTTCACACGGTTCGCTTTTAACTGCACACTTTTTAGTTTTACAGTTATTGTAATTAAGTGAAACATTCTGTACATAGTCAAATCTCTCTTCAATCCTATACTTAAGAAAAACAACTTCTGTAAAATAATTAAAAAAAAAAGTTAAAAGCTCTAAATATAGCTTTTAAACACTGCCACGCACAAGTTGTGCTTTCTCCATGCAAACCATACTGGTGAAAGAGCGCCCTCTGTAGGAGATATCTGTAATTTGTACAGTGGAGTGAAAATCCATTGCATTATGGGGTCCGTTTACAGCTATAAAAAAATGAATCAGTTACCAAAAAATATGTTAAGTGACGGAACACAAAGGGTGCTGCAAATCTGATGTGATAAAAGTGACAAAAAGTGTCATCCATTGTTAAAACAAAACTATCCTTTATTTCCATTGAGTGGAGTACCAGCATACAGTATGTGGGATAAAAGGATGATGCTATCCATGACAGAAGGAGCTGTGTTCAATAAGAGTTATGCCTAGCATTGAATGAGGGCGCTGACCGGAAAGGATTGGATGCAATTCAATCCATACAGAATGTGGTGAAGGAAACCCCACATAATGCTCAGATATTCAAATACTGGACATTTCCATGAAGCAACTGTTTACATCTATTCGGGTCCAAGAAGGACTCCCACAAGGTGTGAGGGAACAGAGATCTGTGCTGATATTACCCCAACGTTCTGCACCGCATATTGTTTGATGCTTTATCTAGGCAGGGATATTGAGTGTAAATATTGAAAGACTTTCAGAGTGTCGAAAAGATTAAACATCACACAAATCAACATTCAGAAGTAAACATTAAGCTCTGTATAAGATTTACACAGTATAGGTCAATAAGCCAGGCTACTTACACAATACTCAATTCACGGGAACTATTTTGGCTGAGAGAGAACGTGTTGCAATCTAAAACCTCGAACCCAAACCCTTGGCAGTTGTATCCATTTATCTTCATGGATAGAACGGTTATAGGCAGAGAGCCAATATTTTCCACTTTGAAGATTTTTGTTATTGACAACACTTGTTTGCTTTCTTTCAGTTCTGTAACAAAACAGAGAGGGCACCATCGTTACAGTTGCATTCTAGTATACAGTATGATCTCCATGTTACTTAACCGAAAACAAATGTTAAACAAAATGTTCTTGCCCCAAAGATTCATTCTACTGTAAAGCAGATAATACAATGTGGGTTACTACATCCCCTCTTTAATATACTGTAAGGTGACAAGATCAAGGCAGCCTTCTTCCTCTTCATCAGCATATATTGCATGCATTCATTTGAACATTTTCTAATTTTGTATTTTCCATGCTTGGCAATAAAGCTGTAAGATAATGGCAAGTTTACATCAAAACTAACTTTTAGAACCCAGTTTTTAAAGGAAATCATCCCCACTCCCTGACTAGATCCTTTTTATGCTGCCCTTTGCTGCCATTGAGAACGTGGACCATGCAGAGGACTGGATAGTGCTCAAGTGCCAAGTCAGGTAAAGTTCTACTCGGTGATTGCCCCCACACTGCACTTCTACAGATACTGCTTAATTACTAAAAAAGAATCATTGTTAAAATAACTTCCAAAATGATCACAGAAATATTAGTTAGAATATAGGGTGCACTAATGGCGCCCACGTTTTCTGTAATTAAAAGCTTACGGATATAATATACACGTATGTTTTGCCACTTATTTAAATACATAAACTGCTATTCTCTCTCCAAAACTGCATAAAAAGAATGGTTGTGTTTCAGCTCCCAGGAGCATTAAGCGGAGATGGGTTGGCAGGGTGTAGTACTCACGTTGCCTGCAGTCCATTAGCGTGGACTCCGGTACCTTGAATCTTAGGGATCCCCCTATTCCGGGCAGCCTCCCCCCGACACGCAGCATTTCTCTAGCGCCAACACCTTCCACCGTGATCATGTCTAATATAGTCAAATTATTCCTATGAAGTTAGAATTTAAAAAAAAAAGTGAATAAAGAACATCGACAACCAAAACATTGTTTAATCCTGTCACATGAAACTCATAAATCAAGGCTTGAAACATGATACATCTACAAATAATCTGAATTCAACTCTGTGCGAGCTTCAACTTGTTCAGAACAAACCATGCTTCAATAAAATTAAATATGCTATAAAGCAACACAGTATTACTATAGAAAAAGTGATGGGCAAACTGGATACCCAAATCTTTAAAGATTCCTAAAAAACTATTGGAATAAAAAATTATTATTAATAATTCTTATTATTAATAAATAAAAAATAATAATAAAAACATGTCATGTTACTCTATCCACTGCTAGTTCCTCTGTTATTGAGCAAATGTAAGGGCATACAGTGCGGTTGGGTTTAGTTTAATGAATAGGTTTAGAGAACCATGCAGATATGTATCGCTACGTTCACAGTTGGTTCAATGCCTTCCAGGGAACAGGAGTTCGTTATATGCAAAAGAAAAAGTGTATTGCCCATGTAACCGTATCACTCAAGTCAGCATTTGAAATTGTAAACAAAATATTTATGTTTAAAATAGCAATTCCCAATATATGACAACTGTGACGGAACCTTGTATTAAAAATTTGTATTAGAATCAGAACCTTTTATTGGAAATTTGTATCACTGGATTAACATTAATAAACAAAGTTGATACATATGTGCCCTCATTCTACATGCTCCTCTCTCCTCTTTATATCTCTTCTCTCTTTTTTTTTTCTCTCTCTATATCAATCTTTACAGTTGGCAAGATGGATTGCTGACTATTTTTACTTTTGCTGTGACAAAAACGAAAAGCCGCAGTATAAAGACATACCGTACCAAGGGCTCTTGTGTGTTGCTATTTAACTGCATAGCAAAAACCAATTGACAAGTAACGGGTAACCTTGTAAAGCTGTTAGTTCATTTTGTTGCAAGAATATCAAAGTTAAGGGATCATTTCTCTTTCTGAAAACTGTATGTTCAAATATCAAAAAAGGTGAGCATATATGACAAGGCTTTACTATTCCCTTTAAATATAAAAGGTTGCCAGCCACAAAGTGGACTTACCTGATTACGATGAGTGAAGTGACTTTCCTATAGTCCATCGGTGTAAAGACTACCCCGACTTGGCGACTTTCCCAAGGCTGCAACGTGAATTCAAGTATTTCAAAGCTGCGATCATCCTGTTCCTCGAGCTGGAGAGGCAAATAATGTAACATACGGTTTGCACCATGCAGTCAGAACACACAGAGACTTCATTACAAAGTTCTAAGATGTGTGGATCGGTTGGTCCTGCACACTACACTAACATCCGAACCTTTTTGTGCCACACTTTTCCTTTACAATTGGAGTTTTTATAACACCGCCTCGAGATTAGCATACAGGTGCGTAATAACAGATAGAGACGTTGCCTGTTACATGGGGTGGACCTGCTGCCTTCATCGCTGTACCCTCGAGGCTGTGTTGATGTGTGCTAGCATTAAAAAGCAATAGTCACTGGAGAAAATGTGATCACCGCTGAGAATAGTCTTTTGTAAATACTATGAACTGCTATCTGCTTTTAAAGGATGAGAACATATGTTCTCAAATTGGTGAGAATCTTACCGGATGTCTGCGTTCCTTCTGAAGTCTGAATTCAGCAGTTGTGACGTCAATTGCCTCTTCACTGACTCCGTACCTAGAGCAGAAAGGAAGTTTCATCTAATAGAATCAAACACAACAAAACCTCTTAATTTACCACTAAACCAACTTAGATTAAAGTTCTGCCAGGAAAGTTCTACACTAAATCTGTCCATATTTTATTTCCTTTATTTTCCATATTTTACGACCATGGAAAGGCCCTGTTTGTTACCACTGAAGAAAGCAGCAACTGGTACTACATACTGCGTCTTCTTCTGTCATTTATATTATCTTCCAGTAAAGACAAGCCATAAAAACAATGTGAGGTCATTTCTTAATCACTGCAACCTCTCATTAAAAGGGGATAGACGGTGTAGTCACGTCTAGACTTTTCAAATCATACCCAGCAAACATCCCGTGTACACACACAAGTGAACAGTATGACGCATGATAAGCTCATCTTTTATCATGGCCTAAGGTCGCACAATGAAGCTGGGATATCATTCCATGAAAGAAGACACTGATGCTGAAGCTATGATTTTTTGCGATGCTGTATCCGGTCCCATATTTACAAAATAAAATGATGTGGCTAAACATCAACCGGCAGGTATATTCAATCAGGAAAGCGAGAGGAAAGCAAAAAGTTCTTAAACTTTGTTAATCTGAACATGCTTGCAAAGTAGAATGGTTTTTAAAATGTCAATTAAACTAGTATTAAAGCATAACGTAACATCCATACCATTTGCTGAGCAGACCCAGAAGAGCTTGTGGATTGGGATAAAGGGACAGAGGTAGAAGCTGAAGTGTCACAGGGAAGGGGGAAGGGTTCTTTAGGGTGACATATTTCACCTGGAAAACAAAAAAGAGAAAATATCAGATATTTACATGTTCTGTACATGAGCAGCAAGGCTGGCCCTACATAAAATGCAAAAGTTAAATGCAATTATTCGTATAAAGCTCAGTAATTAGAGAACAAATTTGTTAAATACGAACAGCCCTTTGGGAAGCACAGACCTTGATCTAGGGTATTGGCCATACTATAACATTACATAACAGATGTGACATCATTTATTTCCTGCACATATACTTGCTGAATCTCTCTGTTATGTTTTTTTTTTTTGTTTTTTAAAGCGAAGTAGCCATGCAGCCAAAGCACATTCGAAATATGCACTTGTAGATGATAATGGTATAATGGTATCTGCTATTACCGAACTGTTACTCAGCGCAGTCGCAGCAAAGTTTACAACGAGCCCCGGCTCAGCAATCAATTGCAGCAGTCGGGAAATGGGTTTCTCGCCATCTCTTTTCTGCTGTACGGAACCGGTAGCTTCCGATGTTTTCTTTCTTTAACATAAAGACATAAAATATCTCACATAGTTATACCACAAAGTATATGAGGCATTATCTGTTTTCGGCTTAATTAATCAACAAAGAAAGATGGAAGAAATCAATCAGAATTTCGAATAGCATTAGAGACTGAATTCTGCTTAGGTTATGACAGCACCTTAAAAAACATTTCTCCATGACATCATTAGCTATATGTAAGGAAGCCCAAAGTTACCGTTTTATCTTAAGCAGACAGTGCTTAAAAATCCCCTTTTTATCATCAGGGGAGGAAAAACGGATGGGTCTTTCTAAAGAAGGTTAAGTTGGCATATATGAATTAGCTAGTACAGGCCCGGATTGTATAGATGAGTGTTAAGGCAATAGAACTGGCCTGACCATTCCTAAAGCTAAAAAATGTTAACGTTACTGCGTCTTTAAAAGAAAGTTTTATTAACAAGGTGATACACGAGAGCATTGAGAAAACAAGCACTTACCTGCAGGCTGCCCCATCTTGCATCTTCTGATATTTTTCATACAACTCTGTTCCCAGCTCATAATCTACACTCCAAGCAGACAACCCCAAGGAAAAAGTCTTCTGCCATCGATGCATTTGTTCTGGAGAACACAGTTACATTCACAACTCATCAACTCATTTTAATGGTTTACTGATTCATGTATGCTTCCTAATATCGAGAATAGTAAATCAAACCAGTCTATAAAAATTATTCTTCAATGTAAGTACATTCAGTATGTAAAACACCTAACAATGTCAATCAAAATGACACATTATATTACGAATAGAAAAAAATAAGTCAAGGTTGAGAGACAGCACATTAACATTTCATAACCATATCAATCAATTCTAAATGAGAAATCTTCCCATTGTGTGTGTATGCGTACATTCACGTTATATATATTATTCATTCACGTAATATATATATTACACACACCTTTATTACAAATTCAGAAATATTTTATTTGAAAGAGTTAAATTATTATAATTTGACACTAGCTTTATTTTGTATACATTTTAAGAAAAAAAAATTATTGCTTGCATAAGCATACAAGCGGAAGCTCCAATATATATATATATATTATACTATATAGTATATATATAATATATATATATATCTATATATATATATATATATATACACACACACATACACATATATACATGCCTCATTTATAAACATCATTGATATGTTCGTGCAATTGGAAGAAAAGCAAAATACAAGCACATTTACCATGATCAAGGCTTCTGACAATCGGGTGCAATCCACACTGCGCATGAAGCTTCTTGAACTGTGGGTTCCCTGGCTGAAAGAAAGGGAACACAAAAAAAAGCAGAACATTAAGCATCATATGCCAAACCAGTTACTAGCGGTATGCGATTTTATTAATCTGACTTACACTACTGCTCAATACATCAAGAATTACACCATTCTAGCATCCTAAACCTAGTCTGTCCAACTGCAGCCCTGCATATAATCTATCCTCAGACACCTGCTTGATGGTCAAAGGATCAATGTGTAGTCCGCCAGTAAACGTATGGGTGAAATTTAAATTAGGTCTGAGGCTTTGGAATGTTACAAAGAATTAGACAACTGCTGCAGTTGGATGAGAACTCTTCCGACGCTTAGCCAGCATAGAATAAGTTTAAACATCTCATAAGCACAGAACACCCAACTACAGTATAAAGACTGCCAAGTGAAATGTCATTCGGAATAACTGCTACAATAGTTTACAGTAACTTGTTAGTAATGCAGATTTCCAACGGTACCTTAGAAAACACAGTGTGAATGTGAATTGGGACTTCATACGCGACTCCTGTGGAAGTAGTGATCCGCATTTTTGTCAGGTGATCTAACCGCGTGTCTTTGGCTTGGATCTTTAACGTAAACACTTCCCAGCAGCCTGGAGGCAATGCTGACATGTGGGTGAAGTTACGGATCTGGATAAACGAGAATAAATATTTAGTTACATTAACTACGACAATCATTTCCACACTGAAACATAGCAGTTCCAAAACAAAAACTAGCATGGCTTTAATGCATGGTAACATATCCAGTGTAGTGAGTTCTCGCTCAAGGGAATCCAGAAGTGATATTACCTTAGTCAGTAATTCACACTATTTCCCGTTTACAAGATGGTCTGAACTGAAAAGCTATTATCTCATATATAATACTTGCCCCCCCCCCTTTTTTTTTTTTAGGGAAACGTATAAAGGAGGGTGCAATATACCCAAGCACGAAATACGAAGATCTTTGAATTAACAGACTTTGGTTCTAAAGAACATGCGTACTATAGATGAGCATCCACGCTACTCCCCAGGACGTCGTGCACATTCACAAATAAATTGATCATTACATACACTGACATCACAAGTAATGTCAAAAAACTGCAATATCCTGATTCACCAGCAGATGTCATTGCACTACTGTGAACTCTGAGCCACAAAATAGAGCCCCCTTATGTCAGCTGACCTCAGTGAAGATAAACAAACGCTGCACATGCGCATGATTTGTATTTGCTATGGAATGGCAGAAGTCCAACTTAACTTCATGGCCAGATATGTCACACTCGGTTTGATAAAGTCTATTAAACCAAGTGCAACCATCTTCTGGAACATATTCGGAACAAAATTGTTAAAGGGCATGTAACGGATAACAGAAAGGATTGCTGTGCACGAAGAGCGGATGTTCTGTAAACTGCCTGCTTTCCAGGACTTGAAAAAACCTTCAAGGATGAACCTGAAGACTTGGTTTTTGCCTTGAAATATATTTATTAACCCCTTCGAGACCGGCATTTTGGGTACTGCGTTTTCACCCTCCTCACCTGTTGTCTCTGTTAGTCAATTAGTTATATTACATGCTACTTGTTATGTCCTGTCTACCTGTTTTACAGCGCTACGGAATTTGATGGCGCTATATAAAACAATAAATAATAATAATAATCTCGTACCCATTTAAATTTCCTAGTTGCGTACACGTGACTCGCTTCAGATACGATCACGTGCACGGAACTGAGGGGGATTGGCTGCCACGGATCGCTGGGGTCACCCAGAGGTCAGTAGCAGCCATCCACTCGCGATCCCAGCGTTCAGAGCGCAGCGACGTACCTGGTACATCCCGGTCTTGAAGGGGTTAATCCCCCCCCCTCGGCAAAGGGTCCCCCTTACACTTGACCAGCAGTGAGAGCAAATAAACTGGAGTGAAATGTTCAAAATTATATTATTTCATCTGAAGGTTCAGTCAGTGAGACAAAAAGACACTTAAGAAGCATCTCCTATTTCCATGGCGACAACAGTTCGACCACAAATGTAGGCTTAGATTTTAGTAATAGGCTATGCTTCAAAACATTTGAAATATTTTCTTTAAACAAAGCAAAGAAAAATCCCCCCTCCACTCCCTTTTCCACTTTAGCGTTTATCAAACAGCAGCCTACCTTAAATATACTCTTGGCTTCGTCTGCTACGACCACTTCAAAAAGGGAAATTCCAAAGTTTAGGTTATTTTCCAACCAAACTGACCATAAACCAACAGGGTCCTGAAATGGTTGCATATAGAATGATATTTTTGAAGTGTCAAATTTTATATATCTGCAAAGGGAAATAAAACACTCTTAGATATAACGGAACCGTGGAATGATGACAGATTCAGTATCAACAAGCAAACACTGTAAATGCCAATAACAATACGTATAAAACACAGACTGACTAAAGGAAAAGATCCTATTGTAACAAACAATCCCTGCAACGTGTTGGCCTGAGCCGGGATTCAAGTCCCTGTGCCCCCCCCCTCCTTTACTGAATCCATATGGGCAAGCAAACCGGGCAGCTTCAATCTTCATTGCGCTGAAAATTAGTAGTCCGACCCATTTTCATCCCAACGTTTCATTGCAATCCAGACAATGTGTTGGCCACTAACCTAAATAGGCTTTTTTTTATAATAATAATAATAAACATAAAAAGGTTTAGGAACTGTGGCTAGCCTTCTCCATATACAACACACAGTAAACGGACCAACTTTTCCACCCGAGTCTTAATGAGTGGCTACTTGCCCCTATATCTATACACAGTAATTGAATGAAAAGGCTGGTGTCATACCCCTCTGTCACGTTGCGAGAAAAACACAAGTAAGGAGGTGAAGCAGCTTCTAAGACGGTCCGGTTTTTTTTCCCGCTGCAATCAAACTCTGGATCACTGGCGGCAACTGGAACATAAAAAAGGGAGGGGGGGGGGTTCATTAAAAATCTAATGTAAAACTGATTAAAAGTCATGATACTCTTCCTGTTATCACTCACGCACACTTGTCCTTTTTGATTATATAGTTTGTCGTAGGCGAAAATGTCAGCACTGAAGTTGAGATTATCCAGCAATGGGTTTTGGTTTCCCAGCTATACAAATAGAACGTATACGGCGCTCGTATACAGACTGACCTGTGCAAGAAACGCTGGCGGCTTTCGTGAAGTTTACGGAAGAACTCAGAAGCATCACAGGCTCGAACTGGACAGATAAACTATCTCCCAGAAAATGATGAATATCCTGAAAACGGACACAAAAAAGGAAAAATGAGAAGAAAACGAGGGGACTGGACAACCTCAGAACAGAACGTCATACACATCCGGATTGTAAAATGATAGCGTGAACGTACGCACGGATTTTAAACACAAACGAGCAGACAGAACAAAAGACAATCACCAGAATTATTTTCTAATCAGCCAATAGCCGGTGCTAGTGTTTTTATATTGTATATGTTATGTAACATGTTATACATATTATGTATATGTTTCAGCTATAAAATGAGGTAGCCTTACACCATACGCAATATCTGAAAGAAAAAAATAGTATATATTCTGTTTAAGGGGAGGGAGTATGGCTCTGCTTCGGCAGAGAATTTCACACTCTGTGCCATAAGGGAATTTTTCTGCGTTCCATGAAACTTGAGCCGTACTGAGACAAAACATGCTGTAGAGCTGCTTTCAGAGGAACAAGTACTGAAAAACGACCAGCTTTCCTCCGACGACTGCTTAATACGAATTCTCATCATAACCGATGCAATTCCCACCCATCACCTAACGCTATAAGCTAGGCGGGCTGGCTTCAAGGCCCTAGGCACGTTAGTCACCGGTCAGTGGTTTCCAAGGGAAGCCTGTGAAATTACGGCGTGGTCTCCACTTAATTACAGCACGGAGCGGTTTTAGACAGCTGAAAATCCCATTTCCTACTTTGCTTGAACAATGTACCGTTTTCAGGATACGGGCGGTTTAGCTTTTCAGGAATACTAACGCTCTGTATGCTAATGCTATGTGATAGGCCGCCTATGGGTTCCTGATGGTCATCAGCATTTAAAAGAGTCCCATCAGAAAAAAATACAATGTAAAGATCAAAGCTTCTATGTGAATATTTTGGAGGTCAGCCTATATAACTAACCACTGCTCCCGCGTTATAAAACAGGAGTATAAAGCAAATGCGAGCATTTCATGTACTACGTTACAGATTACAATCTCTCGTTATATATCACTTGGAGAACAAGACCTGGGAAAAGTCATATACAAATCACACAGAAAAAAGAGTTCCTGAAAATGGATATATATGAAAAACACCAAAAGGATATAACAAACCACACAACGGTTCTATAAAACTTTGAAAGATTTTACATGCGTTAAAGCCTAGCCATCAATTACCTGCATGTGGACAAGAGCGTTCCCGGAATTTAATACATACACGTGCATTGCCGGCTCATCTGTCAGAGATAATGTAAAGTACAAAAAAAGAAAAAACGATCACAAACGTGTAAACGGTCAGTTGCAGTGGTTTGCGCTGTGTCAAGATCGATTAACCCCCTTCATTCCCCTCTCTTTCTTGCTTACCGAGGTTTTCTTGTGGGTCAGCTGTAACAAAGATCATAAAAATATTCTCCAGTATGTACTTCCGGAGAGTCTCCAAGTCCTGCTGGCCGCCATCCAGCCGGACGGCAAAGTAGATCTGCAGCAGAAGTGATTGTCCGGACAGAAAGCAGCTCTGTACCCGAGAGACCGCAGAACATTAGGACAGGAATCCTAGCCAGGCCTTTACGTCATCTTTATGTTGTCTTGCACCCAACCCACCTACCACCACCCTGCCCCCCTAATACCACCACC
>VKOC01007752.1:0-16781 GCA_009364415.1 Spea multiplicata | reverse complement strand
GTCCGGCCCCGACACCCCCCGTTTGGCCGTTACCTGCTCCTGCAGCCTCTCCATGCTCTGCTCCCTCTGGCTGTTCTCATTGTGAAGACGATCGACGGTCCCGCTGAGTTCTGCTATCCTGTAACACAACAGCAAAGCCTCAGAGAACCCCGCAGCGAGAACCCCAATCCATAACGAGGTTCCTCCCTCGGGGGCCGCGGGGGCCGCACTCCTACCTGCCGCTCAGTTCTGCTTTCTCCCCATCAAACGTGGCCTGCAGCTGCATCATCTGCCGCACTTTGTCCCTCAGCTGCTCCTCTAGCTGCTCCAACCGAAGGGCCTGCCTCTCCACCGCCGCAATCCCACTACTCTCAGCCACGCGCTGGGATCCGCTGACATTCAGACAGGAGGCGTGCAGCGAGCGGCAGGACTGGGACATCTCCTTCTGCAGCTGTAACAGGTCTCTGCGGACACAGAAACACAGAATCTGACATCTGCCCTTTAAATCATCTAACCTCTGCTGGAAGGCTGTTCCACTTACCTACTACCCTCGGAACCTGAGTGGGTGACTAAACCCCCCTGCTGGGTATAATTCCTGCGTGAGTTACCGCGTCCCACGCAATGCTTACCTCTCCGTCATGGTTTTCATCTCGGAGAAGTGTCTGCGGAAACCGACCACCTGTCTCCAGAGCGAGAGCAGCCGGCTGTGCTCGTTACTGAAATACGTGTTGAACGACTGCGGAAAAAGAGACCTCCGAGGTTTAACGGCAAACTCGTATCAGCAGACCGCAGGTTACAGGAGCGACCAGCAAAGGCCCACTCACCTCTTCCTCCCGGCGCCACTCGCTCTCCCGCTGCTCCAGCTCGTCCCGGGCCTTGGTCCAGTCAGCTGTGAGTCTGCGCAGGTCCTCGCTCAGGGCCTGGTTGGCCGCGTTGGCCTGATCCAGCTGCTCTCGCAGCATCGCATTGACCTGGCTGAGACTGGAGCTCCTGTGAGTGAGGCGTAACGGCGACGTTAATATATGGCGCGGGGGACCATAATAACCTGGCACGTGCCCCCCCCCCCCCCCGGCGGAGCCTCTCCCACCTCTGCTGCTCTTCCTCCAGGCGGATCAGCGCGTTCTCCAGGTCGGTGCCGGTCTCTTCCTCCTGACGAAGCCGCGTCTCGGACAGCTCTAAACGGCTCTGCCAACAAACAGCGGAACGCGCAGAACATCAACAAACGTTACGTCCCCACATCCACAGAAACGATACGGAGCAGCAGCACAGCTCAAAGGTTCCAGACTGAAATCCGGACGTTCCTGTTCTAGATCAACGGATCCAGATGTTCCGCGTTCTACGTAAAACCTTCCGCCATATTCAGAACTCAGTCTCTTAAACCGGCTCATTCTTGTTCTAGGTTTGTAAACCTGGAACCTGTTAGGTGGATCCAGACTCTTTTCTTATTCATATTATAGGGAATCCGGGTTTTTCCTGCTTAGTGACTCCAGAACTGTGTTTATCCGCGCCTAAAATTCACTGGCTCGCAATTTATGTATATTAATAATTTTATAGTAATAATAATGGTAATAATAATGATATTAATAGAAATAGTGAGGATGATAATAATAGTAATAATAATAATGATAATAATAATAGTAATAATAATAATTGATGATAATAATAAATATAGTAATAGTCGATGGATGATAATTATAGTAATTATAATAATGTATAATATAAATAAGATATAATAGTAAGTGATGATTTGATAATAATAGTAATGATAATAGTAATAATAATAATGATAATAATAATTAGTGATAATAATATTGATAATAATATTTAGTAATAATAATAATGATGATAATAATAAATAATGTAGTAATAGTGGATGATGATATATTAGTAATATATAATAATGATAATAATAATAATGATATTAATAGTAAAGTGATGATGATAATAATAGTTAATGATAATAGTAATAATAATAATGATAATAATAATATATAATAATAATGATATTAATAGTAATAGTGATGAATATTAGTAATTAATAATGATTAATAATAATAATAATGATGATAAATAGTAATAATAATAATGATATATAGTAATAGATTAGATGTGATTGATGATAATTATAGTAATAATAATAATATAATTGATGTGATAATAGTAGTAATAATAATATAACAGTATTATATTATTATTATTAATAATACTAGATCCAGACTGGCACGACTGGCGCCGCAGTAGAAATGCGTTTGCGGTCAGCGGACTCACGCTTAGACGTTCTTGTTCTAGTTCCGTTGACCTTTCTAGAAGCTGCTGTTCCACCTCTCCGCACTTCTTCTTATACTGCAGAACCTGCGCGACGGACGCCAAGAAGATCATGAATGGCTAATCGCCCCGTTTACACCGGACACATATACCGGGCAGAATAAAGCGGCAGCTGCCGGCCCGTTAACGGCCCCGGCGGCCCCGGCTCTCACCTTGGCCTGCAGTTTCTGGACTAGCTGCGCCTGCCGTTGCTGCCCCTCCTGATAGGCCTGCAGCTTGCGCTTGTACGCGGTCTGCTCTTCCTCCAGCCGCCGGCGCAGCTCCACGTTCTGCTGGCCCAGACTCCGGCTCTCCAGGGAGTCCCTCTCGCGCTCGCCCGTCTCCAGGCGCAGGTCTGCTCCAGCTACGCGGGGGGGGGAGAAGAGTTATTCAGCCCTGGGGGGTGCTATGGGACGGGGGCCATACTGCTGACCCCTAAACAGCGGTACCTGAGGGGTGCTATGGGACAGGGGCCATACTGCTGACCCCTAAAGACCGGTACCTGGGGGGGTGCAATGGGACGGGGGGTCATATGGCTGACCCCCAAGCTGGGTACCTGGGGGGTGCTATGGTTACGCTACGGCCACAAAATCTCTCAACTTTCCAGGAAGAACTTTCTTGACTCTGTCCCACAGAGCTGACAATCCGGAGTTAGATAAAAGAGACCGCCGAGGGAGCAACGGCTTTGAGGAAAGCACACGCTACACTGAATAGGCAAAGTTTACCATCACCACGGCAACCGTCACCGTGACACCCATCAATTCAAGCAGTTAAATGGCCATAAACAGACTTCTACACAATGTCAATAGAGTGCAAGCTCTGTGGGACAAAGATAGCGACCGAACTCCAGCAACAGCCCTCCCCCAATCGACGGAACGCTCCTCATAACAACGCATATTAACGTATGAAGCGTCTGGCGGTCAGTGTGACTCACCACCACCGCCCGCTTCACTCACACTCACACTCACAACAAACCAGATTCAGCCCCAGAACGGGGCGCTCAGATTTACGGGGCGCTCAGATTTACGGGGCGCTCCGCGATGGTCTTGGCACGAGCCGCGGTGCCTCCTTAGTCTCCCATTCACTCGCCGGCCGGCAGCGTGGGACACGTTCACCAGAGCAGGTCTGAGCCTGCCCGCCGCCGCGCATGATGTGTCCAGACACGCAAACACATAAAGAAAGAGCACGGGAGCGGGGGGGGGGCCAGAGCAGCGTTCATCCTGATAATTACACGCGGGGGACACGGGACGTCCCGTGCATTTAACCCCTCGAGGGCTCACCCGCTCGCTGATGGCGTTGTACTTGATGGCCAGCTCGTCCCTCTCGGCGCGGCTCTGGGCCAGGAGGTCCTCCACCCGCGAGAGCTCCTGCTGGAGGACGCGGTTCTCCTCTTGGAGGGACAGGAGGGACGACATGTCTACGGGGGGACCTGGGGGGGGGGAGAGCAGACATTAGAGCCCCGCACCCTGCATACATTAAACAGATAATAAAGGCACATAGGGATTAAACTCTCCCCCCTCATCCACCGCACCAGCTGGATGGGCTCTACTGCTGAGGGCCCCGGGTTCGGGGCGGTTTGTCTGACCCACCTGTGGTCAATCAGGGAGTATGGGGAATTCTTTGTGGAGTATCAGGAATGCCCCAGACTCACCGGGCGGCGGGGCACTCAGGTTCCTGGTCACGATCTCGCGGATCCTGGCGGGCAGACAGGCTGGCTGGGGGTTGTGAGAGTCTCCGCTGACGGTGAGACACCTCTGCTCCGGAGAACCCAGCACACGGAGTGACAGCTTCTGCGGGGGGCAATAAAACATACGGAGGGCAAAAATCAGGCACCAAAAAACAAGAGCAGCGCCTGCTGTGGGCCTAAAGGCTGACGTGGACTCCGTAAATGCACTGCGAGCACGTGGCTCCTGACCAAGAGGGTAGTAGATAAATGGAACAGCCTCCCATTAGAAGTGGTACAGGGTACTACAACCGCAAGCACCGCAGGAAAGAAATGGTAAGAACGTTATCATTAAAGCGGCTGAAAACCTCATTCCCAGAGATAATTCTCTAATCGCCTCAAAGGTTCCCTCTTTCACAGTTTTTGCCGGGAAATATTAATTGTCATGTGATACAAAAGCAGGTGCCGACTGGCTGTTGTCATAGAAACTGAAAACGTTTGAGATTAAAACGTGAGAATAAAAGGATTGACCAGCTGCAGCGTAAGTGGGACGGCAGCTTTAACAACGGCAGAAAGGGGGGCGATAAAATCACCTTCCTCGGGCCCCCGGACCCCCACAGAAGCAGACCCCAGAGAGCCACCAACCTCTATGACAGCTTCCAGCCTCTGCTCTGCAGAGTCCGGGGTCTCCTCTTCGGTGCTCATCGGTTCAGGAGCCTCAGGAGAACCGAGCGGCCCAAATCCCTGTCGCCAGTCCTGGGTCTGTGCGGAATCCCCCAGAGCTTTATTCCTCCCCGCAGCCCGTAAACAGATCCAGAACAGAGCGAGGACCCAGCGTCTCCGAAGCAGACAGCACAGCGACTGAGATCACAATCAAATCTCCTTCGCTCCCCGCCCCCGTCTGTGACAATAAAAGGGGGCACGGCCCACCTACCCCAGGGCTGCCTGACAGCCACTACACTCTGCCACCTGCGCGGCACACGTCCCCCGGCACTGGCCCCCCCGGCCGTTCTGACAGGTTAGTGGATACGGCGTGAGCCACGAGCCAGACATCAAAACAACCCGGCGTACAGCGCTGCGGAATATGACGGCGATATATAACTCAATAAATACCTCTCAGAAAGGAGGCGCATCCAGATAGTATACCGGAGACACCGAGGGCACTATGACCCTGCAGCCCGTGACTTCCCCAGCAGGGGGTAATAGCTGTGGCAGCCCACCGGTAACCATGGTTACGCCAAACTTCCCAGGACCCATAGAGACCTGTTTGCATTCATGGTATTCAGCGAAATGCATTCCGGGGCGAGGAGATTCCCGACAAACCGGGATCTTTCCTTCATTCCGGCACAGGGTTCCAGATTCCGCGCGGGCTCATTCCGGCACAGGGTTCCAGATTCCGCGCGGGCTCATTCCGGCACAGGGCTCCAGATTCCGCGCGGGCTCATTCCGGCACAGGGTTCCACGTTCCGCGCGGGCTCATTCCGGCACAGGGTTCTAAATTATTCCAGGAATCCCAGGAGGAACCCGCACGTAAACACTCAATTCTACAAAATGATTACAAATCTTTCTTCCCCATCCCATAAAGTTATATATCACCATGGCAACTACAAACACCCTTGGACCCTGGAAAACCCACTGGATCCTTCATCGCCGATTGGTTGGCTGACCTTAGCAGGTCCCTCACCATCTGATTGGCCGGCTGGTATCACTGCGCTCCCCCCCCCCCAATTGGCTAGCCTAAGCGCGCTGCTTGGTTCCTGGTTGGCCCTCTGAACCCTGAGGATTCAATACGTATTCCAGGGACCCCCCCCGTGACCTGCCAGTCATACCAACACATTAAAGGGTTAATACAGCTATAGACTGCCAGTAATACAGACAGCAAAGGGTTAATACATCAATAACCTGCAGCCAGTAAAGGGTTAATAATACATACGTCGCCGCGATATACTGACCGAGGTTATTACGGGACACGCAGTTAACCCTTGGCTGCCCGGCGCACGCTGCATACAGTATAGACGTTACCATTCAGGGCCTATGTCTCGCCGTGTGGCCCCCGGGGGCCCCGTTCAGACCGCCAGCACTCGGCTGCTCGTCCCGACCCACCTCGCTCCATCCCGGCCGCTGCCGCTCAGACACACCGGGGCGGAGCCACCGAGCTCGGCCGCAACATCCACTCTGCTCCGGGGATGCGGCCTGTACCGCCCACCAGGCCTGCGCATAAAGGTGGGGTACGGGCCCGTGAAGAGGCGGAACCCGGGGACTGGTGGCGCCAGGGGCCCCCGAGAGAGGAAGCGCGAGGGTAATGGAGCCCCTGGGAGGAGGAGCCTGCAGAATGGGGCCTCAGAGAGCAGCGCCATGAGAGAGGTAAAGCCAGGGGGTTGGGGCCCCTCAGATGAGACTGGGGCCCCAAAGGGAAGAGGAGGAGTCAGGGGGGTCCTAAAGGAAGAGCCTCAGACTGGGGCCCCTGAGGTCATTGGATTAGACAGGCAGGAAACCACTGGCCCCTGGGCACTCATCGGTGCCACAGTCCTGGGGCCACAGACAGGCATATGCCGGCGCTATACCAAGCCATACATATTAATAATAACGGTATATATCATGGCGGCTCCCCCAATTAACTCCGCCTCGGGTAAACGCAGCGTTCCTGCCCCAGCGCGGGGTATTTACACACAACAGCTCAGTTTTAGTACCCAGTGCAGTTACCAAGGAAACAACAAGTCACTTGCCACAGTCACTTTAAAAGCTAAAAGTTGCCATGGTGACACCAACACATCTCTTAAGGTGACATGGGGGGGCTTCCTGTAATAACCCCCCCCCTGACTCTTTTGCCCCTGAACACACAGAGGGGTTGTAGGAGCAAGAAAGAGTGGGGGTCGGGGGCAAAATACCCTCCACAGGGGACATTAACATCTAAACTACGAGTCGCTGTGACTCAGACAATAAAATCAATAAACATCAGACCCCCCTGCAGATCGGCCCCATCCGGCCCCCTTTCTCCTGCTGTAAAGACCTCAATCAGCCGTCGGTCTCGTCTTAGATTCAGGAGCCGGATGTCTACCCCATGCATGTTTAATCCCCTCCCTGTATTACTCTCTACCACTTCTGCTGGGAGGCTGTTCCACTAATCTACCACCCTCTCCGTAAATTAACGGAATCTCAAGCAGGTGATACTCAGACATATGGTTTTAAAGCACAGAGAAGCTTCAGTCCTAAAGACACAGCTGTGACCGGTTACACGCACACACATGTACGAATACACGTTAACATACCCGCTACTCACCGCACGGCAAATACCCCAATATTCCTCTATTACTGGCACAAGATCAGAGGGGTGGACCAGAGGGGTATGGGGGGTGTATATGAGGGCTATAATGGGGGGTATATAGCAGTGGGGGGGTATAAGAGGGGTATATAGCAGTGGGGGGGGGTATCAGGGGGTGCAGACTCCCGTGCCCGGGCTCCTACCTGTTGCTGCGGCGCGTCCGTCGGTTAGAGCTGCACCCGGAGGGCCGGTCCTGAGCCTTATGTGCTCCGTGCAGCCAGGTGAGGGCCGGCCCTGCCCCTTTAAATTAAACACCTTGTGTCCCGGTAACCAGGTAGCGACGGCCAACGAGAGAACAAAGCCGCGGCGAGTCTGAGTGCTCACTAATCCCGGGGCTACGGCGTCGCTTCCTGCCGCTAAGCCTCTTAACACGGAGCTGTGTGCGGCTCTAAACACAGCGAGTGAGTGTGCGTGTATGCGAGTGTGTCTGAGTGCGTGTATGTGAGCGAGTGCGCGTATGTGAGTGCATGCATTCGAGTGTGAGTGTTAGCTGGGGTCGTTGCTAAGCAATCTCCCAATCAATCACAGGTCTCTCTCAGATTTTAACCTCTTCAGGGACAGGAGCCTAGGGGACCGAACAGCTTCATTAGGGCCACAGACCCCCAAAACTCAACCATCAGCTTTACGGACCCGCAGAACCCCCCGCCCGGCCCCCCAAAAGACGAAGCGGCGGCAGGCAGGGCCCCTTCCTTCCCAACTTTATTAGACATTTTTTTAGTATCACAAACGATTGTCAGATTCTTGGAGAAAAGACGACTGCGGGGGCTATAAATAGAACATATTCTAAAACAGAGCGCAAAGGGGGGGCGCTGCCCGGGGGCCGTCCCACCCCGGGTCCCCCCACGCGGAGCCCTTGGGGTAAACGAGGCTGCCCTCTGCCTATGGGTGTGCAAAGTGATCTGCATGTGATGGATCTTAGAACGGATCCTGCGGCCGCATTATCTTTGGTTCGGGAGGGGGATCCGCTGGGGATCGATATAATCCCGCAGGTAAATTACCCTACAGCGCCCCCGCTGGCTAATCGAGGTACTGCACGCCGACAGCAGCCCCGGCTAAAGCAAGCGTGGCATGAAACGGAGCAGCATAAGATGGGGAAACATGCGCGGCTCTGCCCACCACAATGCGCTGAGGGGGCACGGCGCGCTCCCCCCCCACGCAGGAATGTAGGGTATTTAATAGACACGGAGAATGCGGGATGAGAAACTCTGTTAGAGCCCGTGGGCAACAAACTTTGGAGATGTTATACGGGGAGAAAGTCGCTTGCGCGGCGCAGGAGCCTTTAACGCCACGCAGGAAAACAGCATTAGCGGCGGCTTGAGCTGCGGTGGGATTGGGGGGGGGCGGGGGTTGTGCAGCTTCTCACGTTATTTCGCCCCCCCCCCCATAGGCAGCCGGTCCCTGAATGAGCCACGTCTGCAGCCAGCTGGGCATGCGCTTCCTGCGAGACAGGAGCCAACGAAACCATCGCATGAATGAGTGCAGCTGGGGGGGGGGGGGGTCACAAAAAAAGTCACCTGCAAGCAAAACGCCAGCAGATTCCATCGGACGCGACGCCGACTTCTCACCGGATCGGGACGCGGTCCAAAAAGCGGCAGTCCAGCTCCGCAGAGGCTGCCGGAAGGGGGCGGACTCTCAAGTACCGGCATCCTGCTGCCGCCGATAACACTGAGCGAGGGGGAGGAATAAAACGTTGGGGTCGCCCGCAGCCGATGTCCTGATTGCACTTTGGAATATTAATTCTCTGCTTTTCTGGCTGGTGATCACAGAGGGCTCAGAGGTCTCCCGTTCATAAGATCTCGAGGGCACTCTTCTTCTCCTGGGTCTCAGAACTTCACCCAGTCCGTGCTGGGCTGTCCAGAACCAGAGCTGCGGGAACACAAGACGGATATAACGCGGAGCTCTCCCTTACCCCACGACAAGACCCCCGCTGCAGGACGACAAGACCCCCCCAACCCTTGCGCATCCAAACCCACCTGGATGCTTTAGTGAAGTCCCCCCACGTGTCTGCAGCAGCCACCGGCTCGGCCCAGGAAGATGTGGCTCCGAGGGCCACAAGCAGCCCTGTCCCTGAAGAAATAAGAAGCATTTAGAAAGCAGGAAGCAAATGGTACTGGGGGCCGCACACAGAGATCCGGGGGCCGCTCACCTGAGTCCCCCGCGGGCTGCGGTGGGCTGTGCTGCACCGGTACAGCACCCGGCGCTTTCCCTCCTGGCGGTGGCGGCAGCAGGTTTGGCCCCGCGCCACTCAGGGGCCGCGGCTTCGCTCCTTCCTTCTTTTTGATATTCTGTCATTAAAGGGAGTTTTGTCAGACAGCGGGACTGAACCACTAAATAGGACGTCAAAGCCCCCGGACTTAAAACTCACGGGGGAGCCCAAACTAAACAATGGCCGGTGCGTGAAGCCCCTGGGGGCCCCGGGCATTCCCTGCTCCAGAGTTACTGTGCGTGCGCGGGGTCTGCCGGCAGCACGGTGATGTCAGCGTTCTAATCTACGTAGATGACATCACAAGGAGGAAATGATAGGGCGACAGAGAGAGGGCAGCACGGTACCGCGATGTTCAGTTTGATGGTCTGTCCCTCTTTGAAGCCCAGGTCCAGCTTGGGCCCCGAGTCGGGGTTCTGCGCTTGTTTTGCGAACTCCGTCTGCTGTTTGACCCACCTGAAACAGAAAAAAACATCTTTATCGACATCTTACATCATAAACAGATTAAGACAACAACACCCCCCCCCCCCGGCCCCGATTTCCCACCGCCCTGCGTGTATCAGAACCCTGTGACCCGACCCGGGCGACACTCACTTGAAGTGATCCTGCAGAGCGACGTTGAAGTCAAACGCATCGCCGCGATCCGCAAACCCCACGCCGAGGAACGCCCGTCGCCCTGCGGGGAACGGAGAGGTCAGACCGAGGGGGCCGGGGGGCGCAGCAAACGCGCCGTTTAGCAGACTTACCGCTCCCATCCTCGACGCAAATCACAAAATATCGACTGGAGTCGGCCACGCTCTCCACGGCGATGCCCGGGAACTGCTCCACGGGGGCCTGCGCAAAAAGCTCCCCTGAAACAAAGAGCCACGGTTACACAGAAATACCCCGCTGCTGCGCTGATACCCGCTCTGTCCCCGGGGGGCGCCTGTCAGGTCTCTGTGAGCGCGGGGGGCACGCTGCGCATGTTCACAATACATTATCATGCAGCACCTGAACGCAGCCTGTCCGTGCAGCCAAAAACAGGTCATTCAGGGTGCCCTGAGGGGCCGGGTGCAGTGACCGGCAGGGCATACTGCATTTTACACCTGGGGGCACGAAGGCCACTGATATTACCTACCCCCCCCCAGCTCAGGGTCTGTTCATGATGTCATTCAGCAGGAAAATCTTTGGTTTCCATGGAAATTTGCCTTTATGGATAAGGCTTTATAGACAAGGCTCCAACCTGCTCTGTTGCGCTGCATGTACACAGGTGTATACGTAACTAAGCACACACCACTCCCTCCGCCCCAGATGCCCGCAGCCCCCGGTACCCGTGGTCTTGTCCTCCAGTTTAATGTAGGCCATCTTGCCCCGGGCTGTGATCCGCAGGCGGCCGCTCCATGCCGGTTGATCCAGCTGCCATTCGGCGGCCCTGGGGGGATAGACAGTCAGACGGACCCGTCCCCGACCGACCCTGTAGGAGGACCCCAGGCTCTATTACGTACCGGTATCCTCGGTTGGAGGCCCGGGGAGGGATCCGGTAAACGTGTACTTCCGGCTTGACGCATACCACCGACTCATAATCGCTGTCCGCCATTTTGGTACACCCAAGACTTCCGGATCAGTCAGCTGAGTACTCTGCGCTCACTGGTGAGACGGAGGAGAGAGCGGCCCTGAGGCAAAACCATCGAGTTTAACAGATAGAGGGGTCGCTCCCGACTACTAAGACACAGGAGGCTCCGCTTCCGTGTCCGCCATACATGGGAGATACCATTCCGTGTCCACCATGCATGGGAGATACCATTCTGTGCCCTCCACCCAGGAAAATACCACCCCGTGCCCGCCATACATGGGAGATACCATTCTGTGCCCACTGCCTGTGACAGAACCAGGGAGACTGCCATGTTTCACCCATGGAAAGGCATTGCATGGGAGCCCCTACCACCCTGTGCCCATTTAATGAATCCGTGCTATCTGATAGCTCAGAAACACCCTACTTGTTCTGGGGGTAGACGTTGCTATGACAACATCATCGGGTTTATACAATAGAAATGTATACATTATCTGCAGCCGGCAGCTTAAGAAACACGCCACAGAACAGAGCGTTTTCATCATCTTTATTGAGCATGGTTCGTTCCCAATGTTCGGATTTCTAAAAGTAAATGTATATCCAGTACAGCGATAATCGTCGCCCACGAGCAGGAGGTACCGTCCTACAGCCGCCCTCCAGAACATCGACCCCGGGGTCTCTCGGCCGGCTGTCCGCTCCAGGTCCGGAGGGGCCGGCCCCACATTCCTGCGCATGGTGCGGGCCCCGGCGGCCCTAGACGAGTTAGCGAGCCCGGCCCCACCCGTTACTGCATTCAGAATAAGAGCCCTTCACACGGGGCCAGTCCCGGGCTGTTCCGTCTGCTCTGGGGGAGGCTGAAACGCAGACTGCCCACCGGCTGCCGCCTCCACCCTCTCCAGACTCCACAATCTCTGCGCTCACGGACAGCCCGGGCTGCGAGTCTCCATCTGAACCGTGCCATCCCATAATCCTTCAGTCCAAGACCCACGCTAGATCAGACCAGCAGAACACTGAAGCAGCGAGGGGGCGACGGGGCCGGTCCCAGCCTGCTCCCCCCAAGCCATGCTGGTTAGTAGCTCATGCACACACCCACAGCTCATACCCTTCCTCTCACACACACAGGGGCAATTCTAACCAAGCGCCCCCAAACATCCTGAAGCCACAGCGGGGGGACCAAGCTCCAAAAGCCATCATAATACAGGCCCAGAAACCGGAGGGCTTCCCCCCCCCGTCACCGTTATTCTACGCCCTATACAGTTCAGGGTGATTTTACGCTCTACCGTTGGCTGTTAAAACAAAGTGGTTTTCTCTTAAAACGGTCTCCATGCGCGCTACGCCAGAGCTAAAGGAAGCGGAACGGAGGCTCCTCTGGGGAGGGATTCGGGTTACAGGCAGCTCTAAGAAAAATATCATCTGCAATCGAGCGCCGGATCGGAAACCCACGTCCCCCGCTGGAGACCCCACTACCTGTTATAAACATTATTGCTGGAGAGAACTTCAGTGGCAGTTGCAGGCACGTGGCACCCCGTCTGTGCCGACAGGCGTTCCTCACCACTCTCCCTCCCCATTTTACACAGGCGCAGACACGCTGTCCCTGGTGTTAAGACGCGGGCGGCCTGCGGCGCTGTGCCAATCACAGTGGTCGGAGAGGATGGGTGGCGGTAGAGGGTCACAGTGCGCAGGGTTTAAGGTCACAGTGGGCGGAGCAAAAAGGGCATCAAAGTGCAAGTTAACGAGGTGGTCCCCTCCGCTCAGGTCCATTGGTGTGACAGGGCAGCATCACTCAATCGCGTCTATCTGCGCTGGCGGAAGCCTTGTGATCCGTCGGGACCCAGCGGCTGCCGGATCACGTTGTTCGGCTGTCTGACGTCCTCAGACTGATTGATTCGCGATGGCCTGTCGGAAACATAAACGGGATTACTGAGGGGACATGAGAATAGAACACGACGCCTCCATCATAAAACAAAAACAACAAAACAAGAAACATGCAGATGCTCCCACGTCAAGTTGTACCTGATATGCAGGGCTGTGATCTATTCTGCCACAACCCCCAGAGACTCGCAACGCACGGTTCCATGAGCCGTGTTACAGGACAGGGCAGCCACTTCACAAGCTGCGGAGGTTCCACTCCATGCATCACATGGAACATGGCAGCTGTTTCAACACATTTGGGCAAAAGAGCAAAGCAGTATCCTCGCCCCGGTTGTCTGTTACCTCTCCACCACAGGCTTCTCCGGCTCCTCCTCGGGACTGGCGCTTCCTAAAATCCGCTTGCGAGCCTCCGCGTACTCCGCTTCCCTCTGCGCTAAGGTCTTGACGGGCGCCAAGGGCCGGCTGCTGGCGTTCGAGTTGCTCGCCAAGCCGTTGCTTGTAGGCCTCTTTAGAATTCGGATCTGGGGAGGGGGACCGGATGGAAGGGAGTCGTCTTGGATAACCACGGGGACCTTAGGTGGAGACTTGGACTTCCTGCTGGGAACAGGAAATCGAGGCTTATGAATGGCGGAGAGGACGGCGCCAAAACGCCTAATGCTACAGCCGAGATTTGTCACGCTTTCAGCAAAGACCATTCAGAGAACAGCTTCTCACTCTCTCCGCCCCCAAAACCTCCCACCCTGGGGCACACTCCACCCCCCCAAACCTCCCACCCTGGGGCAAACACTCCATCCCCCCCAAACCTCCCAACCCTGCGGCGCACTGAACCCCCCCAAAACTCCACCCCTGTGGCCCCATGCCATTTAACTGCACAGACAGCGCATGTTCAGCTACATCTTTCTCTTACCTTTCTCGTTGAGCGATTTTTAGCTTCTTCTCTAACCTTCTTTCTATTTCCTGGGAAAACAAAAACAAAGTTAAATGAGACCCAGTAACCAATCGACTAACAAAAGGACATCCAGAAGCCACCGGCCCCCAGCTGACAACACGCAGGATAAGGGCTATATGCATGTACCCGCTGGGCAGACGGGGGTAACATTTATGGTTCTTGTACCCCACCAGTTTCCAATAAGTCACGCAGGTCGCCCCCGAGCCGTGTTTGCTTTAGTGAGTTTTAGCCCCTCATATTCCCGGAGTTTGTGGCATAAATCAGAGAGGCTTGGAGGGACCGGGGCGATCAGACCCCGGGTGTCAAATGTCTGCAGAGGTTGGCAGACGCTCAGCAATGCGGCCCCCACTCTGTGCCAACATGCACGGGTATTAATAACCGCTGCTTGGGGCGTATCACACGGCGCCCCAACAACCCCTGGGAAACAATCACTAGAAGCCGCGCATGGGAAGCGTAGATTACTGTAAAAGTACCGGGGGGGGGCATTAATGCATGTGGCAGTAAGGGGTGGGGTAGGGGGGCACCAACTGATTGGAGCGGGGCATGAGGGCATCTACTTATTGCAGAACCTATGGGTCACGGGAGAAGCCATAATGACCTCTCGCCCCCCCCCACGTCCTCTGGGACAAAACCATACAGGGGCCAAAGGTCAGACCTGGGGCCCTGAGACACCAAACCGGGGCAAACAGCCATGGTGCTGCTCCGTGGGTGGAGCAAACAACCCGGCGCCGCCATGCGAACCGAAAGGACCCCACAGAGTCCCTGGGCCAAGCGCCTGATATCCCACCACAGTGTGTACCCCGGTACCGCGCCGAGCCCCTGAGCAGCCGCCACTCACCCCGCTGTCCGCAGCATCCTCCCAGCTCTCCGCGACCTCATCTTCTTCCATTTTCCGCTCAGCCGCCACCGGAAACCAGGCCGAGCACCGCGCTTTACTGCGCCTGCGCCGTGCGGAAGTAAGCACGCACACCTCTAGGCGCGTGCACGATTCGCGCAACGCAGGTGGAACTCCGCCATGATGGTTTCCCCCAAGTGTCCGCCGGAAGCAGACGGCAGCCATCTTTGTATCCCCTGCTGGAACAGCCTATGAGAATCAGATTAACGTTAGAGAACTCTGCTATGCTGTAAAATTTCTGAACAGGAGACATAATTTGGCACAATGGCTTCAAATGTGTGTTTCTGCAGTATTTCTCTTAATAATTATTTTACTGTATTTGTCAGCTGATGCTCATTGACATTGCCGTAAAGTTTATTCCCCATCTGTGATGGATCTATAAAGTTTGTTTGGATCTGCTCCGGAATCATGCCTCCCAAATCTCCTTTCTACGCATAAAATGGCGGGAAGCATATGAGTTGGTGAGGAGCGGGGAGCGGTTTGCTGAGTATATACTCAGTGAGTGTTCACATTAATAAATTTGGATATTTCTTCTAAAATTTCTAACATACCGCAGTCCTCACCCGTTTTTACAAACGCCTCATTCCCATCATGTTAGATCCACGCATGAGCTCTGGGGGAGGCCCATGTCTCCTAAACCAGGAGCCGGAAACCTTAGTTTGTGAAACCTACGCCTTCCCCGTTATTGGAGCTGGGAGCGCCCCCTTTGGTCTCACACTTTTTCCAGCTAGTGACCACCCAACATCCCACTAATATAAAGCTGCCACCTGTCAGCCATGATATGACTGCTTCCATGATGCGCTTTGGCTGTGTGCTATATTGCCGTCTGCTAAAATAAAAGGCAATAACCCTGCACCCGAGTCTGAGCCTTGTGCACGGGCGACGTGTACTTTAGGGTTTAATCAAGTGATCCAGACTTTAGCTTCTGGGGTTAGAAAGTTGGAATACCCGGGAAGACGGCTCCCAATCAGCCACATGCTACTCCCAATAATGGAAATATAACATATACTCTTTAATAAAAGCAAATTGACTGAAACAATATTCAAACTTAAGACACAGAATGACCTTCACAACATGGCGTCATTGGTAGCACTGGTGCATTCTAACACTGGGACCTTCACAATATGGCGTCTGTTGTCGGACACGCACACAGCGTGTGCGTAACCAGTGCGCGCGCGCTCCCGTCGGCTCGCTCCACTCTGCCGCTGGTGCTGTTGGAAGATGGTGGCCCAGTGACAAGGGAGGTTCAGGGCGAGCCTGGCCAGGAAGGACCCCGGAGACAGGAGGAGGAACCCGGCCTGTGAGACTGGGGGGCCGCGCCGTGCCGTGAGCAGGTGAGGCCGAGTGCTTGGCCTAAGACTGACCGAGCTTCATGGGAGTTATAGAGCGAAGCAGCTGGCGCAGCACAGGCTTCTGTTTGCCCATTCATCACAGCAGGGACCTTCCTGGGGATGATGGGACTGTGTGCCCGTCCCCCGGGGATGATGGGACTGTGTGCCCGTCCCCCGGGGATGATGGGACTGTGTGCCCGTCCCCCGGGGATGATGGCACTGTGTGCCCGTCCCCCGGGGATGATGGCACTGTGTGCCCGTCCCCCGGGGATGATGGGACTGTGTGCCCGTCCCCCGGGGATGATGGGACTGTGTGCCCATCCCCCGGGGATGATGGGACTGTGTGCCCGTCCCCATGGATGATGGGACTGTGTGCCCGTCCCCCGAATGGGACTGTGTTGACGGTCCCCGGGGATGAATGGGACTGTGTGACGTCCCCGGGGATGATGGGATGTGTGCCGTTACCATGGATGATGGGCTTGTGGTGCCGTCCCGGGGATGATGGGACTGTTGTGCCGGATGCTGGCACTTGCGATCTGTCACCCGGGGATGATGGGTCACTGTGCCAGTCCCCAGGGATGTAGGGACTGTGTGGCCCGTCCCCGGGATGAAAATGGGACTGTGTGCCCGTTCCCCAGGGATGTTGGACTGTGGTGCCCGTCCCCAAGGGATGATGGGAACCTGTGGTGCCGCGTCCCAGGGATGATGGGACTG
>VKOC01007750.1:0-10287 GCA_009364415.1 Spea multiplicata | reverse complement strand
TTACCGTGTATAAAAACTATTAATCTAAACCCCGAAGCTTCTGTGAATCAGGCACTAAATAAAAATAAATTATGACTTTTCTGTATTAGGTCACCTTCGTGTAGAAGCTAAAATCTGTAAAAATTATTTTTTTGTGCCGTAGTCAAAAACAGTTTTTCTAATCTTTTTGTACGCTTGACCTTCCTGATTGTAGATTGAAGGTTTCTTTGCCAAACGCCTTTATGAAATTATTTTCATGTGCGATATGGGTGCAAATACTGCAACTGCTGTAACTTTCAATGAATTTTTATTTTTTATTATTATTTTTATCGGATAGAGTTTGAAGGCAAACATCATGGAAGCACCAGACCAAGACTGGCCATGTGGCAAACCAGGAAAATGCCCAGTGGCCACAAAGTGCATTTCTTCGGGGGATCACACTCCCAAAGGATATGAGGCGCCCTTCCTTCCCCAGTCAGAAGGGCTGCGGGATCTTCTCGGCCCCTGCCCTAAAGGGCTGGGGCCACTACAAATCATCATCTAGAGAAGAAGGGGCTGCTCCAAGGCATCAGAAGCCAGACTACAATACTGAATTCCCTCACAAAGAACTCAGACAAATTCCTCTACCCCATGGGAGAGTCAGATTTTGAGTCTTACCCCAAAAATAAAGACTCCTTGCCTGCCTTCTATGAAGTGAGAAAGGTGCCAGAAGGCTCCCAAGACTCCTCCAACAAAGTCCAAGCTTCACTGTCTCTAAAACAAAACCCAACAAGGCGAGGCAACATAACTCATACCAGGAGAAAACAGGAACAAATTTTCTTTAGGAAATGATCACCACCAGCCTCCAAGAGCCTTTCAACAAGGCGGCGGTGAGGTATGACCAGCATGCATCTCACCATATGTAAAACATAATATGCAGATCATATGCAAATTACGCAACCAACACCCACTTACACAATCCTGCCATCAGAACCAATAATATTGGTCAGAGAAGCTGGAGAGCTCTGGTGTTTGCTGTTGCCACTCTGTATCCCTAATCAGGTACTTGATGATTTAAATATAAATCTGGGCAAAGGGAACCAGACATTATACCGCAGTAAGCGCCCACTGCTGCCTGCTGGAACTGTGCTGTGGGTCAAGGGGTCCACCATCTATAATGGGAAATACAGCCTCCAGGAGCTGCCCGAGTCAGCATATATACCCCCAGGGCAGAAAGGGTTACTTTCCTCGTATTTGTTGTGTAGACATGGAGTATATGCATTATTTTACCCCACGTATTTTGGATCAATTACAGAAAATATAAAAGTTTCCATAATTCTAAGACATACCTGTCAGCCAACTGAATCGTTTTTTGTATCACCGGGGAAAGACGTTGCGCATGATGAGTAAATATAGCTGAAGATGAACATTTCTATCAAAATTCTAAACTCCAGACACAAAGGTATCTCATAGTTCCGCTCGGCGGCCATTTTCTTCTATGATTATAATGTTTCTTCACATTACTGATGTATTTATTGCTTTAACTAAGCGTCTGACGTTTCACATAAACCATGCTTAATAATGCGCTCTCATTGTAAACTAATTAACCATCCTCGCGTTCCGTACAATTCCGATGAAACGTACCTGCATATAACGCTTTAACGACTCTCCTTGACACAGAAGAACGCCTTTAGTCTTCACTCGGGAGCCTTAAAAAGTCATATATTTAGAATTATGCTACTTTTATGGGTCATTAAGGGAGATTAAGTGAATTCTATTATCAGATTTTTTTTATGAAATGAAATTATTATTTTTTAGATTATAAATCCCCAAAAACAAATCATTTATGAATAAACTCACAACACAATATAGGCACAATACATGACTATAGTATGGACTACTAATTAGATTGTAAGCCCATGGGGAGGGGAGTGATGTTTGGCTTGAATATTGGAAATTATGCTTTCTTTAAACACATGTTATTGTCTGTTTTAATTTGCGTGCAAATAATTATTTTATTTTTTACATAATAAGTTACTTTTTTTTTTTAGAGCATGGAGCTGGGGTCACGATAGAGAGAGAGAGAACAAAAAATGTATTTTGCTGGAGTCCCTACGAAACATAAAATCTTATTTCTTCTTTATAGTTTTTTTAGGTGCAGAAATATGAAATTGGTAGACCTTCTGAACAATCGTCTTTAATTTTGCGTTTGCTCGTAAGCACCTGGGTCCCGTTCATCATCCGTAAACCTTTCATGTTCTTCTTCTTGCCGTCTTTCGATGTCTCTGAAGGAGACGATATTTCAATAGGTTTTTGGGAGTTTTTTCTTGATAAACAATTCTTCATCTCGTTGCTTTCAGAAGTTCTTGAGGGGCAAACTTTACCTTTATTCCGAAACAATATCAATAAGAAAAAGTCCTTAAAGAGGAGCTGCTACTGGCGCACACCTCATGTCCTCGCCTGTATTTCCACATAGGATGGATTATAAGCTCCTTTAAGCAGGGGCCCACTTAATGTGTGGGTCTCTCTGAGTCCAAATTGTTTAACCCATTGTGCAGCTTTGTGGAATATAATAGTGATAGCCCCATGTGGTGGCAGGGCTAGACCCAGGTACCCGTAAGTCGGTGGGGCTAGCCCCATGTGGCAGAAGGACCCTTAAGGTATTGAGCAGGGAGTCAGTGTGGTCAAATGCCCCGACTCTGACCGGAGACTCGGGGAAGTGATCCCGGAGACTCGGGGAAGCAATGGTTTACTCGGAGACTCCAGATCAAACCCGTACAGTTCCAGGTATGCTTATCAGACAAAACAAGGTAGTGGTCGCTGAAGTGATGAAAATATATATTATTATAAAGAATTTTTTATTTAGTTTAATTATTTCTAATAATAATATGATATACGTACAACACATACTTCAATAATTAATTTTAATTTTCATTATTATTAGTATTTTAATTTCTGATAACGGCATCCATGCCAGTTCTATAAAGATCCATACATAAATAATAAAAATCAATTCAGTTTTCTTTTTTTTTACCGTACGACACGTATTAAATGCAGAGAAGTTACAGGCGGATATTTCTAGCGCTGGATTCAGCAGATAAGTCACACTCTCTCGGATACCACGTGGCAATGTGATCAGACCATCCCGTCTATCCAATATTAGGTGAGTCAAAGGAGAATGTGAGCCATACTCGAACACACACTAAGAGCTATTGGCTGCTCTTAAAAAGTCAAGTGCTACTTAATAGGTAAAAGTAATTATAAGTATAAGTATCTGCATTTTAATGCGTTATACATAAATTAATCCATGATGTTCTCCATTGTTTCTAGGTAGAACGTATGCCTTTTCTTTGCTTAAACAAAATGAACGTATGTTTTACCCTATAAGGCCTCACTCTTTTCCTCTAATCAGTTATTTAGTAACACGAAGAAAGTAAAAGCACTTTGGGTAAATAATAATATATGCAACTTAATTGCGCAATAACGGCACAGAATACTATTCAGGGAATACGATCTCACACAGTATCAGGTGGAACAAATTATCAGTGTAAAGCTTATCAGACAAGGTGACAGCGACGGGATTCTAAATCTGACCCAAGAGAGAGCACCGTTTGGTGACACTCCAGGCCTGAGACAGCTCGAGTGCGCTGGCTTCAAATAATCAACAGCTGATTTAGCTAATGACCTTTGTCACGACCTTTGTTACGCGTCGTTAAGTGGTTCCACTCAGCTGTCCATATTAATACATTTTATCTAAGCTCACCGTTCTATTATGCTACTAATGTATCAATTCACTTTTATTTTATCTCTAACCTCCTATAGGAATCATGGGACAGCTATTCAGACTCGTTCTACGTCAACTTCCATGGCTGGCAGGTCCTACATACAACCCAAGAAGGTGAGCGGCACTCAATAACCAAAGAAGTAAAGCTAGTGGACTCTAGCAGTAATCGCATAAATCTCTTTATTCCAGATTGAATATTAAATCGGCCAGATACGCTCTTTGGAAGGAGGGTCTGAATGCCACCCTTTGGTTTGCTGGGCACTGTTCTGTTTGGTGAGTTGGATTGTTTTGTTTGGTGAGTTGGAGACGCCTGGCGATTGTGAGTGTTCTCCTTTCCTGAGTATAAGCGTGTTTGTGTGTGTTCCTGCCGGCATGTATTTCCTGGTTCTTCTCCCAGCTCTTCCGCGACCTCTAACGGGTAACGATATCTTGTTTTCACATTTAGCCTTGTTCCGTCCCATGCAAGGAGCTCATTCTGACCCCGGATGTACTGATTCCCGATCGTTTGTGTTTAGACTTGGTTATTTCCCGGCTACGAGTCTCACATCATCCCGAGTACCGCGCATTGGCTTGGATTACCATTAACCTGACCTCAGATATCCGCTAATCGCCTTGTACTTCTGGTTGCCTGGCTGATCTACTGTTGTGGACTCTCGACCGTGTCCACGGCTCGTCGTCTGCAAAGAGGATCCGGTCCACGGCCTGCAGTGCGCTTACCTTATCATCCCAAAAATATTAACTATTTTTTAATTGTTTAATGCTCACTATGCTGCAAGTATCAACTTCACAAATCAAATTAGAAATTAAAATATTTACAGAAACTTGTGCTTTTTTTAGGTATGTATTTGCAGAGTTGCAATAAAGTATATGTTGTGAATTAAAAATGTTACCATTTTAGCTGACATATAAAATATATATATTATATTTTTAAGGGGCGGGGCTAGTAAGAGCAGCAGGGCTAGTTGCACGTAGGGGCGAGGATAGACCTCGACGGCCTTAAATGGGCTGGGGGCAGAAGTAGAAGTGGGCGTGGCTAAATGCCCCTCCCCTGTCTGGAGAAGAAGCAAAGTGACTCGGAGACTCCGGATACACCCGGAGAGTTCTCAGGAGTTCTTTGGACTTCTTGAATTTCACCTCCGCACATGGCCCCCAGGGGCCCTTAGTCTATTGCTGGCCATAATTTAGACCACAGCAGCTTCCTCTTCTAATTTATCCATAATTTACTAATTTTAGTGCGTGTTGGCAAAGACTGACCAACGTCTATCATTTTTATTAAACAGCTTATGTGCCAGTTGAGTTTTTAGCCCCCCAGACAGCGTATCACCCCCATCATCTGCATTGGCCCCAGGCTGAAAGTTCTTGTGCCAGGTCTGATCCAATACGGCGTTAGGGCCGTTCTAGTGTGCGTTGCTTTAAACAATAATACCATCGGAAATCTGGCTTTATAACCACTTTCCCAGCGTCAGACGCGGCTGAGAACTTGGTGAATTACCCATTGTTCTCCGATATACACAGAGCCGATCCGCAGAGTTACACAAAACATATTTTCCACCGTTGTATATAAATAAATTCCTTCGAACCGTAATTACGCCTCGAGCGGAGCCAGACACAAAAACGACGAGCCCCTCCCCTGTATCTGGATGCCTCGTGTGTTTTACAAAAATCCGCTACTTTGCCAAATTGGACATATTTGTAACCGAATGAAGCATTTAAAATATAATTACATATAAATATCATTACCACCGAATTCTTCCCAGAAATAACTATTTTAATTCAGTCAAATTACGCCTCATTCAAAATGTTTGCCGGGAATACTTAATTGTCGCACATAGAAATGAATCCTTTATGTGCGATTTAAGCTTCTTAGGAAAGAATAAAATTAAATATTAATCGATTCATCTCGTGCATTCGGAATTTAACGAGATTTGTCAATTTTGATGATTCGTCCGAATTTTTGATAACGAGGCCAGACCTCCCAAGAACTGGATGAAAACTAAGCTAAATGCTCCGAAGTTTCATCTGAAGTTCACTTACACTCTCTGTCTCCCTACCTTCTCTGCCGACCACTTCTGCATCTTCCCTGTCTCGCACCTTCATGTTCATCTTCTCTTTCCTCTCTTCTCTCTCTCCTTTCCTCTCTTCTCTCTCCTTTCCTCTCTTCTTTCTCTCTTCCTCTCCTCTCTCTCCTTTCCTCTCTTCTTTCTCCCTTCCTCTCTTCTCTCTCCTTTCCTCTCTTCTTTCTCCTTTCCTCTCTCTCTCTCTCTCTCTCTCTCTCTCTCATTTCTCCGTCCTGCCAAAATGGCGGAGCTTCCGGTGATGTTCTCAACCTCGAATGGAGGATCAGGGTAGAGGACTTCACCGAAAGCTCACCATTTTGATAAGATAACCCTTTGTACATTTCTGCCAAAATGGCGGAGCTTCCTGTGATGTTGTCACCCCCTGATTGGAGGAGCGGGGAGAGGATATCACTGGAACCTCCGCCATTTTGCCTTAAGATAGCCTCATGTGAACTTCCGGAACAATGCCAGAGCTTCTGGTGACGTCCTGTTCCCCGACTGGAGGATTTAGGCGGAGGTTGATCGGGAGGTTATGTCTGCAGAGATGCGGGTGAAGAAAGAAGGAAGGAGAAAGAAGAAAGAGGAGAGGAGAACAAGAAGATGCAAGGAAGCCGAAGTGGTAGGCAGAGAGGGGAGGGAGACATTCAGAGAGCGTGAGAGAGAGAACAAAGATGAGAGTGGGAGAGAGTGAGTGAGAGTCTGAGAGAGTGAGTGAGAGTGAATGTGCACGTCGGACAATGAATTTTGTTCCTGACTCTTAAACGATCCCCGATTTTCATCTGAAAAGAACGGGCAGGAAACGAACTTTGTTATTCCTCGTAATGTTTTAAATCAACTTAAATCAGATCCGCCACTTTCTCAAAGAAGAAGAGCGGCCATCTCATTTCCTGTGTTCTGGATTTACATGATTATTCCTCCCCATTAAGTTATCTCTCACCTGTTGTAAAATTGCCGATTCTTGCAGATTGATTCTAATTCATCACTTTTTTACAGAACGCAACTTTATTTGGATAAAAAAAATGATTTTGTTTTTTAAACTATATATCAGGGAATTAATTACAGGGATTTGCAAAAAAATAGGGATCGTTTTTATTAAATGAGTTTAGTTAAAAATCGACGAGTATTTATGTTACATTCCCCTCACAGGATGATTCTTTACCGGATTTTCTGTCTATCTCACTACTTCTGCCATAAAGGATGAGAATCCTATTTACTGAATAATTTCATTGTAACGGCCCAAAAAATTATCCGTCGGGGAAAATGAATTCATGAAGCGTTAGCAGGTATTCAATTACTTGAAAGGTTGAACTCGATGGACCGACGTTATTTGTAACATTTCTGGAGCTTGGGGGAGAGAGAAGAGAGAGAGAGAGGGGGATGGGAGAGAGAGATTTAAATACATAAAGGGATTTAACTAAGTACAGGAGGGAATTTTATTTCAAAGGAGGAGAAAAGTTACAACGAGAGACCGGAATCTAAAACTAGAGGGTCAGAGACTGAGATGGAATGGAAGGAAGTGGAGAGGGTGGTAGATAAGTGGAACAGCCTCCCAGCAGAAGTGGTAGAGGCTCATTCAGTGAGGGGATTAAACATGTGTAGCACCCCCTGTGTTACAAGCTGTGTATTGCATGGCATGGGTTGACTTTTCCATTTAACACAGCAACACACATCATCACTCGGACTGGGGACAATGGTAGGCAGCAGGGGGCGTGGCCTCTGCAACTCCTGAGCTGAGGTCAGGTGACCCAAATCCATCAGTAGGGTGAGAGACTGCAGGGCTGAAGCTGTACCAGGCCTGAGGCCTACCTGGAGGCGGCGATCCTGTCAGGAGCAGATCTGGGGGGAGACTGAAATCCCAGCAGCTGCCAGACTGTGGAGTTCAAGTCGCCCCAGTAAGAGTGACCGATCACCGGAGTGATAAGATGAAAACCTCTCCTCTTGCACTCTAAATAAAATGATGCCGTCCTATGGATAAAATTATGTACAGGCCTAAGGATTCTCGGTGGAGTTTAATGGTCGCCGAGCCCACTCCAGGACCCTATTCAGTAGATTTGTACGAATTTTAATGAAATTTGCCAATATAGTTAATTCGTGCGAATGTCTGAAATGAGGCGGGAGCCCCAACGAAACAAACGAAAACAAAGCTGAAAGCTCAGAAATTTCATTTGAATTTAGTTTCCCGCACTCGTTCTCTGTCACGCTCTCTGCCAATGTCTCCCTACACTTTTTCTCTTGTTCTCTGCATCTTTCTTCGACCTTTGCTGTCTTAACCTGGCCTCCAGGGGCATTTCCTCATAAAGGGGCGGAGCCTCGGCACACCTCGCGAGGACAATCTCTTTCTCGATTGGAGGAAAACAAGAGAAGCTGTCCCGGTGGTGCGCACCGAGGCACCGCCCTGACGTGGAAGTGCTCCAGGAGGCCAGGGTAATGCCGTGGAAAACTTGGAGAAGCGAAAGAATGAAGAAGAAAGAATGAAGAAGCGGAGAACAGAAATAAAAAAAAGGAGAAGAGGGGAACAAGAAGCAGCAGTGGCGACACAGAGAAGGTAAGGCGACTTTGGGAGAGAGCGTGACAGATCGTGCGAGAGTGAGTGAAGGTGAGCGACAATTAATTTTGTTTTAGAATTAAAATTTAACTTGAAGTTAAAGGACAGGAAATAAAATCTGTTCCCAAAATGAATTGAGGGAAAAAACCGACAGATGGACAGCATTTCGATCCCTTGAAGCCTTGAGTCTCATAGACGGCCAACAACTTGACAAGGAGGGAATACTGAGGCGCTTTCCAATATTTTTCTAACTAAATCTCCCTGCAGAGACTTTATTAACTTTCCTCCTCAACAACGTTACTTTGTTTCCCTTGAAAGTAAAAATGATTTGCCTTTTTATGTCACACGTTTTCGATTCATGTCATTTTTAATATAATCCCGCAGGCAACAATCCCCAAAAGGACATAAATGTTGTTCTCTGTAAAAATGAATCCGATAAGAAAAGAAACATTTTTCCTCCTCAAATCTACAACTTTAAAAAAGAAAATAATAATAAGAGCCCTGTGAGATTTCCCTGGGGGGATGCGGGAACCCAGATATTTAAAACGGGGATCTCGCCGGCTTTCATGTCCAGAATCGAGAGCTGTTTCATAACGTTTCCACTGTCAGGCATTATGGTTCCGGTGGGGTGTTGGGGGGTTTGTCTCTGCTCTTCACTATTTTTAACTTTGGAATTTAAAAATTAATTAATAAGCCATCAATCACAATCTTTGCAGAAGTTCAAATCCCAACTTTTTTTTTTTTTCTGTAAATATACATTGACCGCAGCAGAGCGAGTCTGACTGTCTCTGCATTTTAAACGAAGGCAAACTATATATTAGCGGCTGCATCTGGAGTATTTCATAGACTTTCATATAAAGGGCATGATTATGATTAACCCTTTCATCGCGTCGCTGGCCTAACATACCATAATAATGTCCGCAGGACGCCTGGATCAAGGGGCTGTATATGTTTTCCTATCATGATATATTTATATACTAGATTTTTTCCAGTATGTATATTTTTCATAAGGGAGGTGAAATAAATGTGGTAAAGTACTGTACGTTATATCACAGGGGATTATTAACCCCTTAATGACAAAGCCCGTACATGTACGGGCTCAAAATGCATTGTTTTCAATGGGTTAAGGGACCGCCCATTGTCCTTAAGGGGTTAATAGTTTCCATAGTTTCTGGGTTTTCCTTTTTTTTCAGTGAGTTTAATTGATTGGGATATCGTTGGTTTTAAGGTAAGGAATGGCAGCCTGTGGCAGAGCCAGCATTACCTGGCCTGAAGTTCACTCCCTTCTCTTCCCACACATAGAATGACTGCCTGAACCAATCAGCAACCATCAGCAACTTAACATCAGAGGAGAGATAACTTAATGGGTTTTTAATGCATATAAATTGCCTTTTATTTCTACAATCACCATTTCAGTGGTTCATTTAATGTATAAAGGGATTGAGGATGGGATTGGAGGGACGGATCCGCTAGACGAGACTCAATTCACGATTAATAAGTAAACTTTGAAATTCAGAAATGTAGTAAAGTTAAAAGAGCTGATTTAGGGGATTTTATTCTTGGCTGAAGTTATCCTGCGGTAACCAAACAAGTTGGGCTTTAAACCTATAATTACAGCGTGACAGGGAATGCTGGGGTTTTATGAATATATTTTTAAATAATGATAATAATAATTTCAGAGAACTTCATTCTGCAACCCAAAAAAATAACTCAACGGTAAAGGATTTACTTAAAGAGGAAAACATTCTGATTGGAGAGATTTGCCTTTCGGGTGGGAACAGCCCTACTGGTGCCCGTGGTGTAGCCAGGTGTTTGGGGGGGCTACATGTCCTAATTATTTCTTTCCTTCTCCGTGTCCGTTCCTTTACAGCAATTACTTTCTATTGACCCACAACCTCTCTTCATGTCCCTCCTGTCAGCATGGAGACATCATTACCCATGGT
>VKOC01007749.1:0-19260 GCA_009364415.1 Spea multiplicata | reverse complement strand
TTACAAAACTGTGACCTCATCAGCTGTGGGGCATGCTCTTGGCACAGCACGTGTAGTTAAAATACCACCTCCTCTGATTTTCTAACATAAATGCAATGAAATAGTAAACTGCTGCGCTCAGAACTGCTTATAATAATTCATTTGATTCTTCTCTACCATCAAATCATTTTGGCCCATCTAGTCTGGCCTTATTTCCTGTTTTAAGGACTCAGAACGTAGTCTGTTTTTGGCCTCGTCAAGGTTCAAGATAGCTTTATGGCTATCCCATGCAAGTTTAAATTCTCTCTATTAGCCTCTACCAATTCTGATGGGAGGCTGTTCCACTTATCTACCACCCTCTCAGTAAAGTAAAACTTCCTTAAATTAAATCTTAGCATCTGACCCTCTAGCTTTAGATTCCAACATTCCTCCTGTATGGATTTTTTTTTTATTATTATTTTGTCCAATGGCCATATTTATGCAAGACTGGTTCTTTAAATGGTTATTCTGAAACCTGTAATGTTAGTACATTAGCTAGTATTCCTGTCTACACCGTCTCTGATGCAAGATAAGTGTTGCTAAAATAAGTTTTATTTCTCTTGCCTCTCAGCCTTTGAACGTGGTGACGTGGTCTCCCTGTGGACAGTATCTTGTAGCAGCGAGCGTGGATGGTGTTATAGTAGCCTGGAACATAACTACCAAAGCCTGCATGGAAAGGTAGTTTCATTAATGTTCTTGCATTATCGCCATAATGTATGTATGTTAAACAAGTACACATCGTATCATTTTTGTGCTATGTTTTTAAAGTGGTGAACCCAACAAATGTCACTGGTAGTGTAGTTGGGGACCTCTTTTCCTTAGGCCATCCTTTTTGTTCTTTTGTGTCCTATTCTCAGTATGCATTATTATATACTCTTTATGGAGAAAAGTATTGGGACATCTGACCATTACACCTACAGGGACTTTGACGCCGCCGCATTGTAAATGCGTAGATATTCGTGTGGAGTTGGTCTGGTGCCCACAAAGCTCTGCCCTCAACCCCATCGAACACCTTTGGGATGAACTGGAACGGAGACTGCGAGCCGGGCGTCTCATCTAACATCAGTGTCTGACCTCACAATTGCTCTACTGAATGGGCAAACATTCCCACTGAAACACCCAAAATCGTGTGGAAAAATTTCCCAGAAGAGCGGAAGCTGTTAGAGCTGCAAAGGGGAGAACGACTACAAATTATTGTCCCTGTTGGTGTAATGGTCAGCTGTCCCAATATTTTTGTCTATATATTGTGTGTGTGTATGTTTGTGTACGGTACAAACATCTGGCTGGTGAAAAATATTTATAGCTACACAATACTATTGTGTTTTACTTCAGATTACTGAGTTGGGAAACTGCTGCTTCCCTTTAGTGGTGACATCATAGGTCAATAAATGTCTTTGCTCACAGCATACAGCGAATGGGATCTCTAAATCCCCTAAATGCTGCTTCTGGTGTGTGTGTGTGTGTGAGGGGCAGGGTTCTGTATGCTAACGATCACTTCAAATTATTAATTTAATACCCCCTTTAAATGAAGTTTTAAGGAAAGACTGCTTCTGTAATGGACTTAGCTTGACGTTTCTCTCACAATGCCAGTTGTCGTAATTACGCAATGCTTTGCTAGTAAGTCTGTTTGAACTTTTACTTGTTTTGGGAAGCCAGTTGGAGATAATCTATTCCATAGATGTCTAACCCATACATTATATTTTATTTATATATCCATAACCCACTTCTGTTAACTTTTTTCTTTAAAACAAGGATCAAACATGAAAAGGGTTACACCATTTGCGCGTTGGCCTGGCACCCAAGACTGTCTCAGGTTGCCTACACAGACACAGAAGGGAACTTGGGTCTGCTGGAGGACATCTGCCAAGGCGATGGAAAGACATTAGAAACCAAGGTTAGGTGTACATTTTGTGCCATATGCACAGGGTGTAAGCTATGCTGTTATTTTTGACTTAACACCTCTTCTCATGTATGGGTCTCGAATGAGAGCCACAATTGAAGTTGGAAACTTTTTGCTGTAATTTGTGTCATGCATAATAATAAAGATGAGATGCTCAAACTAAACATTAAAATCATAGAATAGCTCCTTTATTAGGGTCTGTAGTCCCGTAGTAACCATTTATATTGTCAGATTTTTATGCAAAAAAAAAAAATTGTACTGAACATGCCAGCCGACAGAACAGACACTGCTTACTGCGTTTCGCAAGTGCCAGCTTTTGGTTATTATTTCACTTTGCGGTTGGAGTGGGTGCTCCGTATCTTGAGCTTTAAACAACCAGGCAGAGACTGCAACCCGTCGTCTGGTTATTAATCAGCAAACGTATGGTTTGAGCTGGCTTTTCATTTAATTTGCCAATTTGTGTCCTGCATGAAACTATGTGGATGATGATATACTTGGTGCAGTTGTGTATAACAGTATATATGCAATCCATTTTTAGTCATGTGACATCTTGTCACATAATGCATCGCTTACCTCAATTTGAGTTAAACTAAGCATGTTCTGACAAAAATGCAGTTCTGTTTCTAATCTTATTTTTTTTATTTTCTTTCTTTATAGGTCCCGAGTGCTGCAACTAAGGATTATGATGAGCTCTTTGATGGGGACGACGACGATGAAGACTTTCTGAATGGAGACATGATTGATCATGAGGGGGCAGCTGTTAATGACGAGGACGAGGACAACCTCATGCCTGTGTCTGGGCGTATTAGGAACAGAGGGGCGATATTAGATGATGATAATTCTCTTGGTATGACTACTTTTTATTTTACTTTATACCAAGCAAAATCTTGGTCACAAGTGTTGAGGACCTGCAATTAGAAGTGTTAAACCAAACTTGTTTTTGTTTTTTAAATTTATTTATTAAACATTCCAGCAAAAACCTTAACTTGATTAAAATTCTTTGGGTTAGCATGCAATACGAAACGATTGTAACCAGAAAAATATTTTCCATTTTTGTTGAATACTAGAATATTGTATAATATTGGTGATATTGTAACTGCAGAGTTTTATTTAAAAGTGAGAAAAAAAATCCTGTAATAAGCAGCTTGTTTAAATCTAATTTGTATTTATTTTTTTTGACCGTAGGGATGCTTAGTGTGCTTCACCAATATCTTTGTTGGGTCACCTGATTTTTATATATAGTTATATATATATATATTATATATATTAAATATTAATAATATATTTCTATGTAAGCTAGTTCTTAAGTACCGTAAAATGTCAGGTATTTGCACAATTTATCCCCTTTTTCAAGAGTTCTGTGGGGGGGGTGCATATTGTACTGAAAACCTTTCTTTTAAACCATGGCTGCGTGATTGCTCTATTGTTCTTCCCCTTCTGGAGGAAACAAATAATTTTTTTGCCATCAAGGACTAAGAAGAAATGAGTTTGTACTGTTTTTTTGCCTCTAAATTGTGTTCAGCTAAATCGACACCATTTTTTAAAGTGAATGTCTAATACAAATTTTCATCTGTTTCATGGCTCATCTGCTTGTCCCTTGTCTGTTTCTGTGTTAGATGTTCCATCTTTGAAGCCTAGTGAAAGCGAGAATCCAGAGGATGACGATGATCTGACCAGCAGCCTCAGGCAGATTCCATCTAGTGTTCCCTTAAGACCTTCATACGATGGGCCCTTGCCAACCTCCCCACAGAAACCTTTCCAGCCTGGGTCTACTCCCTCCCACCTTACGCATCGCTTTATGGTAAGAAGAGTGAGAAGACAATTAGTTCTTAAGTGTCTTGCTCCTGCCAAAACAGTCTTCCATTGTGCCGCTCTTATACTAGTAAACACCCAGCAGGTTTCCCCTCTTGATTCTAATTCTTTCATTTTTTTTTGTGTCAGATGTGGAACTCAATTGGCGTTATTCGTTGTTACAACGATGAACAGGACAGCGCTATAGATGTGGAATTTCATGACACGTCAGTACACCATGCTCTCCACCTAACAAACACGTTAAACCATACAATAGCAGATCTATCCCAGGAAGCGGTGCTGCTGGCTTGTGAAAGCACAGTTGAGTTGTCTAGGTGAGTGATTTGCTTTTCCAGGTAATACCTTGTATGTTCAAATGTATAGGAGATATAGTTACAATATTATATAGATAGAAGATAACCTCCTGCTGGCCAGTATAGCACTGCCTTGTCCACTGTGATGTACAGGTATTGGTGAAAACGTTGAGACATAACTTTTGGTCTCTGCATTTGTATCTAATTGATTAGCAGAATGTATCTGTTCTTCACAGTGCTACCTTACTTACATTATGTTTCAGAAGTTATTCTATTGTTTCTTTCCTCTTTTATCCAGCAAACTACAGTGTCTGCACTTTAGCTCCTGGGATACCAGCAAAGAATGGATAGTGGATTTGCCCAAAGGTGAAGATGTTGAGGCTATATGCCTTGGGCAAGGGTGGGTGGCGTGTGCCACAAGCACCCAAGTGCTTCGGATATTCTCAGTCGGTGGTGTTCAGAAGGAAATCCTAAGTCTTCTTGGCCCGGTCGTTTGCTTGGCGGGTCATGGAGAACAGCTACTTATAGTTTATCACAGAGGTTAGTAGACTCACAAAACATCTGTAAATTTTTAAATCCAGTCAGGTGCCAGCAATGTGTTGACAAGGAATAGCAATTTTACACGCAGTGGCTTCCCAGTTGTCATCCCCTGGCACAGATACATAGCAAATCTTGGCAAAAAAGGTGCTAGACCAATATATTATGTTATTGCTGTTCAGACTCAGTGCTATTTTTACATTTCTCGTTAAATGCTGTTCCAGGTTTTGATCATTTGTATTACTGTAAGACATTAATTAGCATTTTTAGGTAACTTCATGTAATTCATCATTGTGTTACTTTATCATCGTCTGTAATCTATCCTAAATGCATTTCACTTCAGGGACAGGCTTTGATGGCAATCAGTGCCTGGGGATACAGCTGCTAGAAGTGGGAAAGAAAAAGCGACAGGTCTTGCATGGTGACCCTCTGCCTCTTTCAAGAAAAAGTTGCCTTTCCTGGCTGGGGTTCACAGCTGAAGGTGAGTACTCGCCACAGGAAATTCTTCTGATCAAAATTGTTTTGTAAAAGTCCCTACGTTGTTAGAATTGCTTTCTTTTCTTTCTTCCCTTCATAGAAAAAAAATTAGTGTCCTCAAGATATAGCTATATTGCTCACCTAGATGGCCACAGCCTGGTTAGCTCTGTCTAAACCTGGTATGTTAATGGGACTGTCCCTGACGGCCCCAGTCAAAAATAATGTATATTAAGGTACTTTTAAAATGTGTTCTTTAAATGCGCATATATTTACACACACAAAAGGTATTGATCAATACATGAAATTTACCAAATACATAAATGATCCATTACATAAAGTATTCATAATCCATTAATAAACTGATAAACTAATAGGAAATGATTGTTAAATAAGTTAATAATTGAAAAATATTGCATTGCTACATTCAGTGTTCATTAAAGTTGATAAATGCATTAGTACATTATTGAACATAAAAGAAGCAAAATTAATCTAGCTGGAAGGGAGCTCACCAAGACACTTCTGTTCCGTGTATTCTTGGTGCTTGCACGAATCACATGATTCTGCCTGGCCACATGTGGCGCACGTATGTCAGGCAGTCTCCTGCCCCTTCTCTCCGCGATTACACATGCATGTTAACTCTATACACTAAAAGACCCTTACAGAAACACTCGCCCGTTAACACTATATGCTAATATACACACATGCTAACACCATACACTAACACTCACCCTATAATGCTATATGCTGACACACTCATGCTAATGTCATATAACACACACCATATGCTCATACGCGCTAATGCCACACACTTATATACATGCAAACACTATCCAACAACACACACTCACTAACAATATACATACATAAAATATACACACTTAATCTAACACTATACACACTGAATATGACACTGCAATACAGTAAACCCTCTGACTCTTGCGCTATACAGGTATACACGCACTACACAAATACACACTGACTCTGACATAAACACAACTTACCTTCTTTGCGCCTGTCCTTGGGATCAACCGCGGGGGTCAATGAGCCCTGCGTTATGCGGATGTTATGGCTGGTGTGTCCTTTTTACAACTGGGAACACTTGTATGTTACTACCTGCAGATTACCACAAGGGGGCACCACTGATCTAAGGACGTGAAGCTGGGAGAGCTTGTTAAGCTTTTGGCATTCTATTGTGTTTTCAATAATTATTATATGTAATTAACAGCCTGTAAGCTGCAAACAGATTTCTGCATTCCAGGAAAGCAAACTTGGGATTGTGCAATACTGGCAATAAAATAAACATGGGAAGGGATGCTTTCTGATTTGTATCCTGCAATTCAGTAGAACACAGATGCGGGCTGTAAATGTTCTTTTAAATCCTGCCAAATGCAGCCTTTTATTAGTTTTGGGAACTGAATAAACTCATCTGTGGAAATTATTCAATAAAATAAAAGTAACATTATGTGAAATAGTCGAAGGCTCTAATGGCTAAAGTGATTTTTAGAGTCTATGATTGATAAGTTTGTGGTGCTCGTTGCTGATATGTCTTAATGTTGTGTGTAGTGGAGGTTACTTTTCATTTGTTGCCCCTGTGAGACTGACATGCTCTCTTGATACACAACCTTGATTGGGATATTTGCAGAAAAAAAATTACTTGTATAATTAGTGTGGGGCCAGTGGCAGACATGTCGAGTGTCCTTTCTATTTGACTAATAGGGGTCCCTGCTTAATGGACGTTGCGTCTGCCCCTCGCTGATTAATTTCCATCTAGTGTTTTGGCAGAGATTGGCTGCCAGCGGTGGAGATGATTTGCCGCCACTATGCCGTATGTTAAATCACTATTTTCACAGCATTGCTTTTTTTTCGTGTTAGGTACGCCGTGCTATGTTGATTCTGAGGGTGTTGTGAGACTCCTAAACCGCGGCCTCGGAAATACATGGGTTCCCGTATGCAACACCAGGGAGCACTGTAAAGGGAAATCGGATCATTACTGGGTGGTGGGTGTCCACGAGAGCCCCCAACAATTGCGGTAAGTAACCCTTGCTCGACGTAGGAAGGACAGGACAAGTATGGCCCAAAATGATATCCGCCTGAACTGTCCGTTGCTGTTTTGATTTATCTCTCTCTTTCTTCTACTTCTGTTGGCAGATGTATTCCCTGCAAAGGTTCACGTTTCCCTCCAACGCTTCCTCGTCCAGCGGTGGCTGTTCTCCCCTTCAATCTTCCTTACTGTCAAATTACTACAGAGAAGGGGCAGATGGAGGTATGAATTTCTTTGGGAGTGGTGATAGATCTGAGGAAAGCACTTAGGGGTCACCGTTTACTTTGCAAAGAGCGGTCACAGTACAGATCAGCATGTGTTGTGTGTTTTTGCCATAGCGTACTGTGATCGCTATGTGTATTTTTTTCCCCCCCGCTCAGGAACAATATTGGCGGTCTATACTCTTCACCAATCACATAGACTATTTGTCTAAAAATGGCTATGAATGTAATGAAAATGTTAAGACAGAGGCTGAAAAAGAACAGCAGGAACTGCTAATGAAGATGTTTGCAGTAAGTGGAATGTTGTTACTTGTCGTGTATTGCCTATCCTTTGCTGACATTGTATTTCTAGGAACACATTTTACTCTTCAGTTCTTTAGTTTAAACTGTGCTATTAACGTTGGAATTAGTCTGATCTCACTAACTTTCACCGAGATCTCAACGAAAAGTGTCAATTTCAGAACATGTATAACTATCGTCCAGCACTCCTTCAGACTGCGTGCTTTTTCTTTCTTTTTTCTAACAAGGGCTTTTAAACCAAAAATGTAATTTTGTAGTTTTTAAGAGACAAAGCTGATTCCAAGGCACTAATAGGATTGGTGTTAGTTATTACATGGGAGACAGTGCTTGCGATAACACTCAGGTGTGCGTAGGGTTAAACTATTTCTGTCTCTCCTACAGTTATCTTGCAAACTAGAGCGTGAATTCCGGTGTATGGAGCTTGCCGAGTTCATGACTCAAAATGTGATGAACCTGGCTATTAAGTATGCCTCGCGCACCAAGAGACTAACACTGGCCCAGCGGCTCAGTGAAATGGCTCTAGAGAAGGCAGCCGAGTTGGCGTCTGCCATGCAACAGGAGGAAGAAGAAGAGGAGGAAGATTTCCGGAGCCGGCTGAATGCTGGGTAATACCCTGACCGCTTCAAATCACTAGTTTGCGTACATGCGTGTCCCCAAATTCATTGTGAAAGGAAGAATAAAGCAAATATAGATTTTATTTTCGGTGGAGATCTACCGTGTTTCCCCGAAAATAAAACACTGTCTTATATTTATTTTTCTTCAAGAAGACACACTATGGCTTATTTTCAGGGGATGGCTTATTTTTATTAAGCATGGTAAAACATCGGAGGCGGCGCCGGTGCCGCTTTCAATCCCGCTTACAGCCGCCCAGGGGCTGTTTTTGAAGGTTGATCTGCCGGCCCTGCCTATCACTACGTCTTATTTTCAGGGAATTGCTCATATTGCGCAAATGCTTAGGAATCCTGCTACGGCTTATTGCTTCCCATGAACGGTTGTAATGGAAGCCTGAATACAGCTTAGGCGCCCGCTACATTCCAATGCATACATATGACAGATTCTCAGCAGATTGTCAATGTGGAATGAACGCCGTGCAGGAATCCTGTAGATCTGTGGGCTATAAGTGCAGAATGTGTATCCTCCGTCATATAGAATGAGCTGTGTTTGCGCTTTCAGTGGAATAGCGTCTTTTTGCTTTATTTTTCACACCATGCAATCTGCGCAGATTGGTCTTTTTAATATGGAAAACCTAATCTAGAAAATTGGATCCCCATATCCCTAATTAGATGTGTTTAATCACAGCAGCTAAGGGTCTGGCTCTGAGAAGATTTCGAGATTAGTACTAATCTGTACTCGGTGATCACTAATCAAAACAATGTACAGAAGTGGACAAGTGCTAATTGGCTCCGTAGAAGAAAATGCATACAAAAATGCAGAAAATAGCCTTATAAGTAATGCTAGTGCAAATAGATTATTCCAAATTCATAGTTCTGTTAACTGTTAATTGGTCACTATGTATGTATATATGTATAAAATGTAATGTATATGTCTCTCGTATTACTCAATTACAAATGCTAAATTAAAATTGTCTTCAGTGTGATTTTAAACCATAAGTAAAATTTTAATGGCTGTTTAAGTTGCTTTTGGAAGTCCTTATCCTCGTAGATGTGTTAAGGGATGTTTCCGTTTAGCTACAGCAGGAGTGCGACTGAGTGGGGAGAAGTGCGAGCCGAGCCGAGTACACCCGAACAGAACGCCAACGAGGAAGAGGAGACCGAAGAGCCTGCACCCGAGGGCTCTCCAGAAATTCCCAAACTGAATAAGAACAAAAGTAATTTATGTAATGCAAGCTGAAATCACCTGTTTGCTGTTCATGATATACCCACAGTATATAAATATGGCCAGCTTCTGCTCTATGGAGGTTTTGCTTTCAAATTGGGGAGATATTAGTCTTAGTATTATGCCATGAATCCTATGCATGGGTGGGAGTGATGCCTGCGCAGGTATAACTCAAGTCTTTGGATCCAATTCATTTAATTCTTTTGTTATTCCTTACTCTGGTCAGCTTTAGTTTCACATTTACCTCCTTGACTTCTGTAGTGCTGTTTGCAAGACGGTACGAATACATGAAGTATGCATGCTATAAAACTATTTACATTTAACAAATTTTTTTTTCTCAAAGTTCATGTTTTTTTGTGTTCTTCGTTTACAGCACTGAATCCTTTCAACAAAGTAAAATCGCCAGAACAATCTGCAGCAAAATCTGGTAAATTATTTACTTTTAATGAATTGCACAAATCTCCTTTAGCAAATAGCCATTTCTTTATGTGTACTTTCTTTTGTGATGTACGGTGCTGCTAAGTTGGTGGATAGAAACACTTGGTAGGCTTGCGTATGGCATGGTAAGCTTGCTGTCCGTGGCTGCAAAAACACCACAGGGATCTTGTTAGGACATTATGCGTCTTTATGATACCCCTCCGGGCCCTGCCTGCTAAGAACAAGAACCTCCACTTCACTCAGTAGTAGCACTGATTACTGTATTACTGCTGGCCTATAAGACAAGGTTTTTCCAGAGCAAATGCTCCTTAAAAAAAAAAAAAAAAAAACCCTCGTCTTATATTCGAGGTTTGCAGGAGACCTGGATCCTCCTCTCTGGCAGCCGGTGGACGTCTGCAGGATGCGCGTAGACAACCTCCGCTGCTACCCGCCGGGGTTTCTACGCCGGAGCACCGGAAAGTCATGTCACGCCGGCTCTTCGGCTAGTCCCTGGTAGCCACGGAGGTTGTCTGTGGGCATGGTGCAGGCGTCCCCCAGCTTCCCCCACTTCACACCAGGGAGTCTGGAGCATGGGGGGCAAGTCTATGGATGCATCGTTGAGTCGAGGGGGGCGGGCAGATTGGCAGATAGGGGGCAATAAGACATATCTTGGGGGCGGAGTGGTACATAGAGGGTATAAGGCATATCAGGGAGTCAGAGTGGCATATACCCCTATGTGCCAGAATAGCAAGCTGTGGGGCAGATGTGCATAACTGAGGGGCAGGCTGGCAAATAAAAGGAAATAAAAACCAAAAAATGCTTTTTTTTTCTTAATCATAGTTTTTATTAAATATAAAAATACCTTACATGTAAAATAGTATTAACTTTTCTTATAGGGTAGTCTTAGATTCAGGCTTTTTTTTGTAAATAGTCAATTTTTTGGGGGGGTCTTATAATCAAGCAAATACTGTACTTTTTATCTAATATTACAGTAGACGTACGTTATCAGAAACTTAAACTGTAGACTGGAGCAGCCTTCTGTTTGCTGTGAAACCATGAAAATATTGCTTTATGTTTAAGAGAATTCCCATTTTCTCTTTTAGGGGCAATAGTACTCAGTAACCAAGGGCGAGTCAACCCTTTTAAGGTATTGTTATATATTAAAAGAAGTAAAATGTGTCAAACCCCCCCCCTTCCCAGAAGCTTAATTTTTTTTCTCCTTTTCTCCAAAGGTGTCGAGCAGTCAGAAAAGTCCCGCAGTTTCTGGCACTTCTTCGCGTTCTGCCAATATCTTGGACAACATGAGTAAATTTTCTAGGAAGTCATCAGCTGCTGGAAGTCACGTTCCAAATAAATCTGATTCTGCGGTGATAAAGCCCCTGGTTCCTAAGGCTAAAGCGAAGCAGGTAACCGGCACAGTGCTCTCTAATTTGATTTAAAAGTCTTATTGTGTTTTTGATTTGATTTCCACCACAAAAACGTGAACTTGATACATCTTTATTATCGAGATACAAATACTGCATGCAAGCTATTTAACTTTAGTAATGGGGATTAGGGAGAAAAAAAACTATTTATTTAAAGTTTCGGAAGATCTTGGACCGACTTTCACAATAAGCAGCGGCTGACTTGTAAGTTCTTCTTGGCTCGTGATGGATACATTTGTTTCTCTTCCGCCATGTTCCAGCATTTTAGTGCACTTACCACGCTGTAGAAACGAATAATGTGGCAGGAAAGCACGTTATCCTATGCATTAAAGTGCGTTTGAGTTGAATGTCTCTTTAAATCTGTTCAAAAGCTATTGATATTTTTAAAGCCTGATTTTTGTTTCCTCCAGGGCCAGACTTCCTTATTTCATTCTATCCAAATGAAACCCAAACCCAACAAAAGCGAAGAAAAAGAGGAAAAATCTGCTTTGAATTGCTCCTCAAGCCCTGCTGCAGGCAATGTGGAAAACAAGAAGTGAGTGCAGCCAGTGTAATGGGTTCTCTCTATTCTACATCACTCTTCGGCATTGAGTAATTTCAGTCCTATCGCTGATAACAAACCTTTTTATTATTTATTTTATACAGGGTTGTACATAATGTACCATTTAGTTCTAAACAATGTTATGTGTTTTGTTTTTAATTTCTTCCATATTTTTTTATTATTATATACACATACGTGTGAGTATGTGTATATATATCTATATAGATACATATAATATAATTGGGGCAAATTTATAGTTGAACAAATAGATATTAAAAATGTGAAAAAAAGTTAAGGATTATTAAAATTGCTGTTATTTCCATTTTTAATTCTTGACTATTCTGTCTCTTCTCTGTTGCTGTCATACAGATAGTTAATAGTTGAGCCAGATGCCTCGAGCTTATTGTTTCCACATGCCAGTATGTGACACTCTAAGTGATTTAAGCCGCTTTAAATCATGAAATGTTTTTTGTTTTAAGCATCTGAACATAAACTCTGCCTTCCTATTGGCTGGACAACTCCCCCAAATGACCCGCCTCTCTTACCTTTCACTTATGACAGTTCAGCAGGACTCAACCTGCGTTTTTATTGTGTGCTGCACGAAATCCAAATTAGGGCATAAAAATGTTTTGTTGCCTTTTCATATATATATATATATATATAATATTTATATATATATATAAATATTTAAAGTTTTTTTTGTTTTGTTATGTTATTTTGTCCACAAATTTCCAGTGTTAATGGAATGTAACTAGAACACCGTGACGAACGGGTTAAACGGCTAACCGGCTAGTTTGTGAAATACCAAAACTGTAGCACGCCTGCGGCTATCAAGGATGGAATTTGGCCACCTTTGACACCTTGCGGCTGACCCTAACCTGTTTTGTGTATAAATGGATTTTTATTTTTGGTTTAGGTGGTTTAGGCATTTTGCTAGCTTTACCTGGAAGGCTCTGGGCCATTTTTGTAAAGCTTTTGATTTCTAAGGTGGTAAGATCTCCCGACGCACCTACCATCGCTAAGCCCCCTTCAAGGCTCTTGTATGGAGAGGAAGACGGAACCGTTGGGGACGTGTCCCTGGAACTTTCTCTTCATGTTGACAATCATCTGAAATCTTCCTTGATATCAGGTTTTGGCAGCAGACCTTCTATTGAGTTGTTCAGGAGTCCTGTACTCATCTTTATGTGCCTCTCGCTGTAACAACTAGAGTGATAACTCCTCTACATCAAGGACTAGCGTAGAACACGCGCGGCGTTCTTCATTACAGCGTATCATGGTCTGTGCTGCAGAGAGGAAGCCTTTTGTATCTTATTACTGGTCACGTTTGGCTTTTCCTGCTTAGACTATTCATCTTTTAGGTCTAGGTTTGTCTGTTTGTAATGAGAGCCAGGCTTTCCTGCTGGTAAACATGTGTAGCAAATAGAAGAAAACTTCTGAGAAGTTGCATAAAAATGTTTTAAATGTTGTGACATCAAAAGGCTGAATGAAGTTATGGGATGGGGGCACGGTCGATACACTTTAGCCCCTTAAGGACAATGGGCGGTCCCTGAACCCATTGAAATCAATGCATTTTGAGCCCGTCCATGTATGGTCTTTGTCATTAAGGGGTTAAGTGTGGGAACAGAATAATTAACAGACAACATGCATTTGCTTATGTATATAAAACAACTTGTGGGAACGGAATTATTTCTAAAATAAATTTGTTTATGTAAAACCATATTGACAGATAAAATACGAGCATGATTTATTTGTGTAGGCTTTCCGAGGAGATACCAAAAAAAGCTAAATCAAACCAAGACGTTTCACTGTCTATTCTCGGCAATCGTTCCCTAATTATTTTTACCTTTGCCTAGTTGTACAGAAGCAAACTGAAATGATGGAAGTGAACCCCTGTTACATTAAATCATGGTTAATCTTGAAGACGCTTGAAAACCTTTCCACCTTTGTCTTGATGAAATTGAAGATACATTTTCTATGGTTCTTTCTTTATACACCACTGTTATTTTACTTTATGCAACCCATAGATCTTTCCTCTTCCCTATAGGGTTATGTGTTTTCATTTAAGATGTGAAATCTGGGTGAAGTTGGAATTTTGACCTTTTTAGATTGGTCATATGCCATGAAAAACACTACTAGAGGGTCACACCTTGTGCACAACGCGATGCCTACATTTTTAGATACTCATCCTGTGTTGCTTTTTTTTTTTTCTCCACCTTATCAGATCTAAAACTGGCTTTCAGCTTTGGCTCGATGAGAACCGGGAAAGTATATTGTCAGAAAATCCGGAATTTGATGAGTCTGAAATAATAAAAGAGGGGATGAGCAGGTTTCGAACCCTTGCATCTGAAGAGCGGATGGTAAGTAGACGTTTTACTGAAATTGTCTGAAATTGGGGAAGGACCCCCGACAAAACAAATGAAGCGGATAGCTCTAAATTTACATTTGCATTTCGTTTCTCTCTCTCTCCGCCTTCTCGGAAAGAAAGAAAAAGAAAACGTAAAATAAATTATATATAACTATAGGGTGATTCTGAAATCAGGGCAAGTTAATGGATTTTACTTTCATTTTAACTTTGAGTTATTTATATTTATACGGTACATATTTTTTTTTATTTTTTTCGTCTAATCACTTGCTCCAAAATGTCATAAGCTGTGGACTGAGAAGGCCAAAGGAGATGCTGCTGGAGGAGATGCTGTTGATGGGAAAAAACGAAAACGTCCAGAACAAGAGGGTCACGAGTTAAATGGAAACGTTAAAGGAAGTTCAGAGGACGCCACAGGAGCTTCGAAGAAGCGCAAACCTTTTGAGCAATCAACAAATAAACTCTCTGCGTTTGCGTTTAAGAAGGATTGAGAGAAGGTTTGTGCGGAAGATCCATCGTGCTGCATTAAATGGATGTGTAATATGGAATAGCTGTTTGCTCTAACATGCTTCTCCACCTGTTAACACTCGTTGGTTATTCTTTGTGCTTTTGGAAAGCTGCTTTAAACCTGGCATGGAAGCTGACATCCCTGGCCACAGTCCAACTTGACTGCAGATGAAGTTAGGAATTTCATTTAATATGTTTAACGCCACCGCTTATTAAAACAAAGGGTTCAATCCATTCTAGTTGTCTACAGAATTCCCCCAAATATGATGATCCAGCTGATACTGAAGATGGACGTTGTCAGAGGATCTGCCTCGTGGCTCTGTTATCTTTACCCTTGTAAAATGTTCTCATGTACGTGTCTGAGGTTCCCGTGTGTGTATTTCTTCTACTGTTGTGAGTTATTTTTCTAGAGAAAATGTAACTGTTGTAAATAAACTTAAGAATTGGATGTTCTGCGAGCTTTCTCATTGGGAGTGACACCTTCTTGTTCATCTGGTTAGTACATTTAGTTACTTTTAAAACACAGCAACTCGTGTTAACTAAGCAAGCAACTGCAAATATTACTCAAGAATACAGTAAAAGCACACTGAAGGTTATGGTACATTTTGACATGTAAAGTAGGTACTTATATGCTGCATTCTTACATGTTAAGCTGGGCGCTGGCAATCCATATAGCCCCTTCTCATGTGGCCAGAACATATTCCTACAAGCCTCATTCTGCTCAGCATTATTCACTAAACCAGGAGTTGACAGGAAAGTTGTGGTTTCAGCTCCTTGACTTTGCTACACATTATGAAGGTCCAACCCCAGTGAGCTTCTGATGCAAGGAGATCTAGGGTGGCCCTGTATAATGTATAGTTAAATCAGTGAGTTTCTTCACCCGTTGAATTATATATTGTATTCTCTGCTCCTCTTGCTGGAGAAATCCAAAAGGCCTGGTCCTTCCTAATAGTGAAGTGAGGAAGTGGATACCACAGCTATCCCTTTAGCGAATAGGCCCCAATGCCTTGAATTCTGAACAGGACTGGACGTTGATACCTAGAATCACTTTCACGCTATTTAAATAACTTTTTGTTGATGACCCTCTCCCCATACGATAAAGGGTGGAATCTGAAGTGTTTAACAACTATAAACTATGTATTTACAAATCGACAAAAAAAAAACCATGAACCTCAAAAAACTCGTACTTCCCGATCAGAAGAAGTGGATCAATTCTGTAAGTAAAATAAAAGGTTTTAACACAAATTGTATGTGATTGTCCCTTTAATGTCTTAACTGGTGCAACATGTCTGAAAGTTACCTAAGAAAGGGACTAAAAATCTTAGACCCAAATTGTGTGCTGTAATTATCAATAACCATCTGAAAGACTCTTTCCCCTTCTTTGGCCAACAGGGACAAGGGACATATAAGATCCACCTAGCACACCAAGTTTAAAATAAATAAAAAGCCTTACCCATATGGGGTAGATCTGTGCATACGGAGTAGACATTTTTCATGTACAAAGTTTGTCTGAAATAGGCTGTTAACCCACTGGCTGGGATCTAGGCCCTTGGTTCATCCCTTTGGCATTGGTAAGTTTTATACTGCATTCAGGGATCACAATCTCACCTTATTATCACATAATAAAAGTGACTCCGTATAAGACTAGCTGGTTTATCACCTATACAATACTTAGCGTGCGAATAATACGATTATATTGGACTTTTAGCAATGGCTATCATTAAATAGGTTGATGTTTCTTCTGCTCACTTATTGTTCACATTCTATCTCAAGGCAAAGGTTCCAGTTGTGTCATCTGGCGGAGCAGATTAGGATCCCTTTACTTCACGCCTGCCGGCGACGTTAGGAATGTGCTCTCTGCTTCAGGACAGATGACTGGGTTTTTCGTGTATGTCATCATCTAAAAGTATGTACTAAAGTGATAAATGTGGGTATAGAGAAGGTATTGAAACCATAAAGAATTCACTATAAGGACAATGAAGATCCCACCTCCAGATGGGATCTTCAGGGTTTTTACGTATGTTAAACACAAAGCAAAATGTTACGTGGAGGTTTATTCATTGAACAGTGAGCTCAGACAAGATGAAACACTCCAGCTCACAAATTCAGTGAATCACAAAAGACCAAACTGTAGAGTTTCTAAGAATAAAGGGTAAATGTACCCTTTTTGTAAGATGATGGGGAACCACTCGGGTTCCCCTGGTAGTGTAGTTGCCCAGTGGGGTTATGTGATCCCGGGGTAGTAGTGGATTATTGGATCCTTACAAAGATCCAATAATCAGAATCTTAACAACGTGTGCATCACACGGAATAGTTTATGGAGGGAGCCAAAGATATAGAAGTGCCTTTTGGCCAATACCATGAAGGAGTGAAGGGAACGTAAGATGTGGCTAATGTTTTGTAAATTGTTTCTGGCTGGGAGGGGAGGTTGTGAGGTTCCGGTATTCTACTCGGATCATTGAATATTTCCAAATTGTGTACCAAGAAAGGCTGAGTAAATCTCTGTGTCTCCAAAGGATCCTTTGTGCTCAGACAGGATATTATTTTACATGTCTCTGTATAATGTGTTTAATGAAATAAATGGAAGAGAACTGAAGGTACTGATGGTTTTCCGAGGAACATCATTTTCTGCTTTTAGTCCTGAATCGCATATTACGTCTATAAACATTTCTGTGAAAGAAACTGGAGCCATGTGAAGAGCCTTTATGAATGAGTTGTAGGCCTGTGGATTAACGTGGTGGCCACACATTCATCTCTAGTGAAATCACGTGGTCTCCTGCTGTGCTTATTGTGGCTTGGGGGTGGAATGTGTGATGTCTGCTGTGATGCAATACCGGGGCTGTTTTTTATTAAGGAAATTTGATTTTGGTTGAATAAACAATGGTGTCTGGAAGACGGCCAGACGTTAAAGTTGCTTTGCACGTTATTTCCCGTTACCGTCGTAGAGCTAATTTGGTTTGCCGCTTGGTGATTTTTTTGGCTTATAGGAAACGAGGTGTAGTTGATCGTCATTTCGCTGTAAGTTACAGATTACTCTGGTCGCAAAGGCCTGTCAAGACTGCAGCTTCTACACACAGCCAGTTGTCGGGTTTCTAACCGTGATGGGGCTCGTAGCTTAAACCGGCTAGCCTTCTATGAAGTTACCTAAACAGAGCTGCCAAACCAACATGACATTATCTTAAGTAGACAGCGCCATTGCTATCCCGCAGTTTGAGGCTGGCCGACTTCAGCCACCAACAAGCCATCTGTTGGTGCAGAGCCTGGAAGCTCTCCAGTATATTCATATCACGCTTCTACACGGCTTCTCTACTGGAGTTTACATTTATTACTATCGGGGCGGAATCATGCCATGAAGGGGTGCAGCTTACTGCTACACATACTCGTTTTCACCATACTAACTCATTGTGCTGATGCTCCGCCCACTTGGCTATGCCCCACCCACAATGCATATTGGTCTTGTACCTACCTATAAATGGGATGTCCCGCTATCAGTGGTCCTTGTTCCTATTCTATGTTCATATGCGTTCTGTACAAATAGTTAAGGCATTCCTACCGCTCTTATCTGTGCTAAATTGCTGATGGTTTTCCTGAGATGTGATTCATCTTCTAAAGCAGGAGATCAAAGAGCTTTGAACTCTCTCCTCGTTACTAGATTGCTGGCTAATTATTACTGTTTTGTTTTTTTTTACAATAACTAGGATTGGATTTTTGTTTGACAAACTACAGAGTTGCCTTATTTAGGAGCAGAAGGTGGGCTTCCTCCTCCAACTGGCATCTATCCCCCGCGGTTTGTTGAGGTATGCGCGGCTCTCTCAACGCAGATACTTGCTTCATCATAAATGACAGTAGGCAGCAAGGTTTGAAAATAGTGGCAAGGGTGTTGAACCCATTCACGACAAAGCCTGTACATATACGGGCTCACAATGCATTGTTTTTAATGGGTTTAAGGACAACCTATTGACCTTTAAGGGGTTAAAAACATTGTGGGGGGGCAACATTTGACATTGTTAAAGGAACAAGCCCTATTTTTATTTAAAATGCATAGCATTTTGCCATCATTGCGATTCATTTCAACTTCTTTTTGTCTTTAATGGGAGCACCGCAGGCGTGTGCAAGAAGCATACTTGGGTATGCTTTGTGCATTCAGTAGAGGCAGCCAGGGGAGGAGAAAAACGAGACAGAAGTCTAATATTGTAACTCCAACATCTTTGGAACGCATGCACCGATTTACACGTAGTAAAATGTATTTGGGCCCAAAGAAAATAATCTTCCAGGGGAGTTGGACATTTAAATGGGCCTGCTCATAACAAACATTTGCTTGTCACAAACTATTGATTGTACATCAGTGGCCTCTGTGTTGACACTCAAATGCCCCTCTAGATTATTGATGACTGCTGAAATCAAGAGGCAAAAACAAACCAGAAGCCACAATGGAATAACAGAAATTGAAGTGTGTCGATGCATAATAAGCACCTCTTTCTTTCTGGGCCCAAGAAATTGTTCTGACATCCACTTGTTTGTAAGCTGCTATAGAAGCGCCTCGTTCTCCAGCGATGGGGCGCATACTGGCTGAG
>VKOC01007748.1:0-12261 GCA_009364415.1 Spea multiplicata | reverse complement strand
ATGATTGAGTAAGTGTTGCAGGCTAAGGAGGGAGGCTAACATTAGCCTTTTTTAATTAAAAAAAAAAATCTCTGCTGCTGTGGACTACTCTTCCAATGATGCTCAGCCAGCATTATGGTGGGCACCTGTCTGGCTGAGAATCATAGGAATTTTAGTTCACAGCTAGCATCTGAAGCTTTACTGGTGCTGCACTTCCCATGTCGCTCATCCAGAATCATGGAAGTGGTATGTCTGGCTGAGCCTTATGGGAATTCAATTCAATGTATTGGTTATTTTTAATATGCATGACAGTGCTGACAAAAATAAATCGTGTTTTAAGTGGCGAAGCAAGCGTGACATTTTAAAGTGCAATTGCTTGTATAAGTGTGTTCTGTTAAATTTTTTGTTCCAAAAAAAGTGTCCCTCTTTCACATTTTGAAATGTTGGGAGGTATGCTAATTTCATTCATCATTCTTGAGAGCTGGTAAATTTAATACAAGAGGGCAAGCCCAGTCAGGTGCCCCAGTAATATAATGGGCCATAATTTATTTGGTGAAGAGCACACTGTATATCACTAAAAAGTCATTTGTAACCAACTTTAACTGCATAGAAAACTTATAATGGGTCATTACACGCAGTTCCAGTCTGACAACAGTAAACACCACACACTGGCATCACTGTCGCTCCACACTTCCGGTCCGCTTCTCCATGGTAACTTCCGCCCTAAAGTTACCATTACAGTATCTGTACACATGCGCACGGAGGTTTATCGTCTCCTAGCAACCACAAGAGAGACAATAGCAACGCTAACATGGTGAGTATCCGAGGGCCGTGATGGAAATGCTCTAGCTATAAAATGGGGAAAATCGCAATAAAAAGTAATAGAATTCCTAATATAGAAGTGAAGCGAATACAGCAAAGCGCTGATGGCTGCTCACGGTGGGACTGGGCGGGGGCTTGCTAACGGACGAGCTTTACGCGGTGTTTGATACTGGCTGTTGCTGGCGATGTCTATTAATGCACGATATGTGTTGTTAAGGTGTTATGATGAAATACAACGAGTGATGATTGAGGGACATCATAGAGAGGGAATATTTGCCAGATTTCTACTGAGAATTCTGTGATGGGCCCCTAGCATACCTGGGGCAGATTCTCAGGGCCACACAGTCTGGAGGTGACTCCTTCCTGTTGTACCCTGTTGGGTATTTGCTACCAGTGTATTATGGTTCATATCCCTGCTTGAATCCAGGTGATTTAATCCGTCTATGTTTAAATAATGACACCAGGATTGGTATTAGAGTTATTTGGTCATCACATTTGGCCGGTCACTATATAAATTCTTCAGATGGGCTATTAAAGGGATACTATTTGAAAATATTTAATGGTCTGCTCATTCAGAAAGTTCCCAGGTATGGTTTTTTAGGATGGATTCTGACATCCAGTCCTCGCGACCTGTAACAGTGGTGAAAATGTGCTATTCCCGGAATGTTACAACCCCGCTAATTGTTCCATATTATTATTATTAATATTAATAGTATTATTATATTTATTTATTTTATAAAGCAGAGGGTGTAATAAGACCAGAAGTGACAAAGACAAAGTGATGCATTAGGTAACAAGGGCCCTGCTTGCAGTCTTACGCGTTGGACTGCGTTATATTTTGTGTGTCTTCAGGTACACAATAACTTAAATTATAGCACCAAACCCAGACATAGGCCATTGCCGCAAATAATAATCCTGGAACAATGTTTTTTCTTGTTTTAGGCCAAAGCAACCACTATTAAAGAAGCATTGGCCAAATGGGTAAGTTCTATCTAATTTAAATTGTTGCATTGAAAAAGCAAAGAGTATATACTGTTAGTAAAGTGAAACGCCTGTAAATTACACTTATACATCTGTTGTAAAATATGGGCGTTTTACTTTACTGAGAGTGGTAGATAAAGGGAACAACCTGCCAGCAGTATTAGTAGATCCTAATACAATAACGGAATCTGAACCTGCGTGGGATAGGCATAAAGCTAGTCTGAATGTTAGACAAAACCCAGGTCGGATTAAGATCAGTAAATATGGACAGGATAGATGGGCTGAATGGTTCTTATCTGTCGTCAAATTCTGTGTTTCATTCTCTTTCCAAAAAAAGGGGGGGGGCAAATAGGTAGATCATATTATTGATTGATTTTATATTTTAGTGTCAGTCTCCGTTTGATGAACCCGTTTTGCTTATGTTTATATTTTGTGAGGGGTGCCATATACTTTTGAGCATCTGTCTGTCCACAACAAGCAAAAAAAAAAACAAAACAAAACTATTCTTAATTCCCATCTTAACCTTTACACATGGGACAATACATCCGATACGTTGCCACGTGCTGGATGGACACAGGGTTCCTATTACCGTATTAAGAGCTGTGCAGCAAGATAGAATTGGAAGTTTTTCATCTACTTGGGCAGATGGCACCTATATCTTTTGAATAAAGTAGAAAAGGGGGCGCTGTAGGTGAGACAGAATCACATCGAAACATAGAAGTTGCTGGTATACAAGAACCATTCAGCCCACGTAGTCGGCCCATATCACTGATGTAGCGACTCCGACCTTAATCAGTCTTTTGATCTTGGCTCAGGTTTAGGAGCCGTATGTCTATCCCATGCACGTTTAAATTGCCTTCCTGTATTAGCCTCTACCACTTCTAATGGGAGGCTGTTCTGTTTAACTTTACCAAGAGAGTGGTAGCTAAACTGCCTTAAATTACATATCATGATTACATCTAAGATGACACAGAAAACTGTGGGAAGAGAAACAGCTGCAAATAGAATGAGTGACACTTGATAGAGCAAGAGAGTTAAAACCCAATGTGCACGTGGGGCGGACAAACACGAGACCTGCATGTACGTATACTGGGATAAATAGGGGTTGAGTACTTTTGCTCTTGAGTTTGTTTTCTTGGAACAATAAAGTTTATTGAAGCTATAATCAGTAAAAAACAGAATATTTCAGCAAAAATAGCTCTCTCAGTAAAGCCGGACTGGATGACCCCCTCGTGGACACAGGTGGACATATGCAAATATGCAAGACAAAAGTAGTGTAATGTCCGGCTTTACTGAGAGAGCTATTTTTGCTGAGATATTCAGTTTTTTTACTGGCTATATTTCTTGGGAATTGAGGAGTCCTTGCAGATATCCACTTTAAGGAGAGTATTTTGTTTTTTTATCTATTTTTTTGTACATGCTATTTTATTGAAGCTACGTTTTGATGAATGAAGGAACTTATGTGTATAGGAGACACCATTCATTTTGCTGTATTATTGTCTTTATTTTCAGGAGGAAAAAACAAGGGAGAAGGCAGCAGAAGCCAAAGAAGTAAAACTGTACGCACAGATACCTCCAATTGAAAAGATGGATGCATCCTTATCTACGCTGGTCAATTGCGAGTAAGATGCACTAGTAAACTTTACAAGCATTTTTTCTCTCCCTTTAGGGATTTATTCAGTAAGTAGGGAGCTGATGCATTTCAAATCACAAATATGACTATTCATTATACAAGGTTAGTTCAAGAAGGCTGCCCTTCATAATGCATAGTCAATACAATGACAAGATGACATTTCTGGCTCGTATTAAGGGTGGGATTTATAAAGAATTTACCAGTGCTTAAGTGGTGCAGCGCCTGAAAGGAATCACCACCCTTTACACATTACACTGTCTCTTCAGATGTGCGGGTTAATTCAGTCAGCATTGGGTTTTCATCTTTATAAAGATATTGGGTTTTTCAACTTTATATTCAAGATGTGCCTTTTATATGGTGTGACCGATGAAAAACTTCATCCCAAAACCTTTTATACATTAGTTAAAGTGGATAACGTGTAAAACTGTGTCCCTTGTTCTGCTAGATTGGGGTCTCATATGATGTCATTACCCATAGTGATAAAAATGATGTATGTTTGTGTCTAATGAAAGAACATGTTTGGAAGACTCTAGCGTCCTCATACCGTCATATAAGTGTGTGTGGCGTGTGATGACATAACATTCAGTATTGGAAAACATTAACGGTTCTTTGTTACTATGAAAAAAGTTACAGTTACACAGAATGCAGCGCATCGGCATGAATTTATTAGATGCAATCTCTAGTGAGTTTAATGTGCCAATGACTTGAATAATAAAACGGTTATTTCTTTTTTTTGCTAGGAAGTTGTCTCTTTCTACTAACTGCATTGAAAAAATTGCAAATTTAAATGGACTAAGTAAGTGTCGAAAGCAGCGTTTCGGTAATGTCTCTGTTTAGAGAGGCGGGCATGCTATTATTAAAAATGTTATGTGTCCATTAATAGTCCTCCTAGTCTTTGTCTTGATGGCCTGTTAGCCCCTGTGTCATACAGGGGCGTAAATACATGTTGAGGGTTCTACACTATAAAACCCCAGCGAGCTTCTTCTATGGGCAGAGAGTGGCTGGCCCTGTACCATTTGTAGTTAAATCAGTGAGATAAGTCATTTTATACATTATACAGGGCCAGTTGAGCCCTTCTTGTTGGCCCTTCGTAATGACGAGAGTTAAAAACAAAACACTCCTGCGACTCTTTTGTTTCTGCCCTATCCCACCCTTTTCAGAACAGCGAAGGGAAGTCAGAACACAATGATATACAGTCCATGTGGGTTTCTTATACATATAGCTTATTTTGATTATCCGTTACATGAGTCCTTTTAGTGAAAGATATGCTAGGAAGGGGCAGGTTCGCTTTAGACTAAATATGAATATATTATAAAGAATATTTACATATGTATGTATGGTTGAATCTGTCAGATGTGTAGAAAGGACTTGTCCATGTACAAATATATTTTTTCTACCCTTGGAAATTTCACCTGCATAATCAATTTATTTCAGAAAACCTCAGGATCCTGTCTTTAGGGAGGAATAATATTAAGAATTTGAATGGTTTGGTGAGTCTTTATCACTACTGTTGTTCATTGATATTATCGTTCAGCCCAGCTTGTGGGGAGAGGAGAAATTCTGACTCTCTCGTGCCCGGTACATTCAGGTGCAGATAAGTTGGATGTAGACCCATCTCTAATTTATATAAATTATCATTTCAATACATTAGATAGATAGATAGATGGATAGATAAACAGTGTTCCTGTTGGCAGATTAATTGATAAGATGAAGAATAGTGTAAAAAAAATTTTATATCTGTTAAATATGTTCTTGAATGTATATGGTAAGAACATATGACATGCACCATACATGTTTGTAAAAACACCTACAGAAGAATGTTATGCCCCTTAGACTACTGTGAATATACTCAGCACTCATGCAGAATATTAATAATGTAGAATAACTGTAGCAAATATGAAAGTAGATGTATAAAAGGCACTTAAAATATACGGGTTCTAAAATAAAAAAAAAATGTATTGTAGAAGATTTGACAGGGAAATAATCTAGTCAAAAAGTAAGCTTAAATATTTAATGGACAGTTAACCATTGTAATAACTTGTTAATAAAATTATGTTTTTTATAGGCATTCTCAAACCAATCCTTAAAACTGTTGACTTTTGTCAGAAATTATGTATATTTTTTCTTTTAGAACCTTACGGTACAAATTGCTGAAAGTTCTATTTTTAATTTACACAGGAAGCTGTTGGCGAAACCTTAGAAGAATTATGGATCTCATATAATTACATAGAGAAGTTAAAGGGGATCAACGTTATGAAAAAGCTCAGGGTTCTGTATATGTCCAACAATGCTGTCAAAGAGTGGGGTAACCATGTTTTTCTTTTTTATAAGATAAAGCAGCTATTGAAACTTGTTGAATGTGTTAATTGAAAAGCTACGCAGTGTTTAAAGGAACTCTCCAGTGCCATTTCAGCTCCCTGAACTTACTTTCTCCCTGAGTTCTACACGTAATGTGAGAGATTTCGTAAAACCCCCTCACTGATTTAGCTCTGTATTACTCAGTGCTTCTTTTCACTGAGGCCTGGCCTTCATAATGGATCGTGATCTCGGAAATTAAAGTGCTCAACTCGTCTAAATGTTAAGTTCCCAAGGAAGTTCAAAAATGAGACATTTGACTAGTTTTCCCCCTTCACTGAAAACACAAAGCATACTTAACAATGCTTTGTGAAATGCTCTGTAGTGCTTCTGGCCGAGCAGGACACATATTTGTGTGATACATGTTACACTCTGCATTAAATAGTTAGACACGGGTTTTCCAGGTCAACACCCAAATCCTCCGGGTTGCGTGAGTGGGGTCTTGACAGGCCCTGCTCCCTGCCCATTCCTGTGATGTCAGCAGGAATGCCCCTGACATCATCTGGAACGCCCCTGACGTCAGCAGCAATGCCCCCAACATCAGCGGGAACACTAGCCGACGTCAGATGTAAGTACTGGCGCGTCCCGCAAGGGTAGTCTCCAGGTAATGGGAGCCCAGAAGTTCCCAGGTATGGTCATTACTGCAAGCTTCCCATGCGACAGTAATGTGAGAAAATATGTGCTGAAGTGCATGTTATATAGGTATGTGCTGGCAATTTTGCTATGAAACATGTTGATAACATCACATGCTCTACATTAACAGAAGGATGTTATCAACAAAGAAATCTAAATGCTTTCCTAGTCTGTGCAGAGTTTATTTGAAGTTTATGTTCTTTAGAAGCTACACTAATTCCACCTTATTCTCTAAGTGGAGAATGTAACGTTAAATTATGGTCTGCGTTACATTACCATGTTTGAAACCATTACAGCAGCATGCTGGATGTTTGTGGTTACCATAAACTCCGTCTTGCCTTCAGAACATGTTGTTTCCTGGAGTGCCGTTGGGTTTCGCTAAGTGGTCAATGTTTGTATGTTTGGAGACATTGTGGGGTTGGGGAGATTAGGAACTTGACGACAGTTAAGTTAAAAACTTTCATTGCAATCTTAAAAATATACTGAATGACTTTTAAAACTGACAGCCCAGCAGATAGACTGTTTTTGTTCTGCAATGTTTGATGTAAAGCTCTAAAAGGTTTCAAAGTAAATAGTAAAGAGTTCTTTTTTGTTTGTATTGTTGCTCTTACATACCATTTCCAGAAAAAAAAACTTTTGGTGTATCAAGCGTGTCAACTGTGTGTGCAAAAGTGCCCTTTTATTGCCCTTTTTTTGCCCAGGGCAAGTTTTTACCTGCACTTTGTAATCTGTTGACACAGAACCCCGAGATATGTTGTCATATACTGAGCTCCACTTCATTTAGTCCCCATGATTAAGATCTTTGCCGCAAAGGCACCGACCTTGATCAATTCTGCTGTTAAGTGGGCCCATCAGTGGATACTCGGCTATCCTGTAAAATGTAAAACATCTGCCTGGAAAACGGGCCCTGAAAATTGGGAGTGACTCATTGTAACTCTTCCCGTATAACATGAGTTTGTTACTTTCAGCTGAGTTTGCAAAGCTGGCAGAGCTGCCATGTCTCGAGGACCTTGTATTTATGGGAAATCCTCTAGAGGAGAAGCATACGGCTGAGGGCAACTGGATGGAAGAGGCAACAAGACGTCTTCCAAAACTGAAGAAACTTGATGGTAAGTTAGGAAAAATGGTGGTCATTAGAAGTGAAAAATTAAACTTTGTGATCTTTATTGGGCCGTTATTATTGCAAAGAGCCTATGAAACCCTTTTATTCATAAATTAAGTAATTCTGATAAACGTTTTGAAAAGTAGTCTTCTCCTCCCAGCGACCGTTGGAATGGTTATCTATTAAACATATATACTGCTGGTTGCTATAGTGATAGAACCACATAGAACCACATTACTTCATACTAGAATCCCTTTGTATGGGTAAAACACCACTGTTGGACATTTATTATTCTAAATGTATGTTCGTTGTATGTCTTTCAAACACATGGATGTGTACGAAAAACATACAACGAACATACATTTAGAATATTAATTAAGTGCTGACCCACGTGACTAATATCAATTTTCTGGACACACCTGTACCTACCAGCCAAACATGATAGACTAGTCACCTTGAATTTGCGAAGACATCCCTTCTGGGTTTTTGGATTTGCCTCCAGACTTCTACATAGATTTGTCCTTCATCCTATATTACTTAAGTGTACAATAAGATTGTTTTGTAAATGTACAAGTATGTGCTATAGCCAACTATGCTGAAAGCTCAGTTATTACATATCTTAATATATATATTTCTTTTTAGGAAACCCAGTCATTAAGCAGGAGGATGAGGAGGGGGAAGGCGATGCATAATATTTTTGTATCATCTTATCATTTTAAATTATTTAAGCGACTGTAAGAAATATTCTCTTTTTATAACTATTCCTTGTACATATGAAAATGTTTTGCCAGCGTTATTTTCTTCTTCAAAGTATTTTTATGGATCATCTTATTATTACAATAACGTAATAATATTATAGCCCCGAAGAGGTCTTATGGGATCAAGCAGCATCCAGCACAAGAGCATATACTTGAGTACTTTTCCCAGCGTTGGCAACTAAGCATCAACAAGAATATCAAAAGCACAAGATATGTTGACAAAATGCCAACTGCAACTTTGTCTTCGATATAACTTTAAGTTTAATAGCATTCCTGGGATGCAGCCAAGACGGGTAGGGTAGGTTCAATACAGTACAAAATGCCTGGTTACCATTTAATAACCCGAGTCTGTATTTGGGAAATGTTAAAGCCCCACTCAGAACCATTTTGTAATTAAATTATATTTCAGATAACGTAATATGTGATGTAAGAGAATAAATAGGATTCAATTGTATTGTGTTATTTGTCTTTGTTAAAGCACTGGTCCTTCAGTGGTCACCAACTATTGGGTGTTAAAGCCGCATTGGCAATTACAGGAAAGCACTCCCATTGAAATGGGGGGGGGGCGCTTCCCGCGCATGCACATGGGGTGGTTGTCTCACACCCAGTGCTGGGACTGGAACAATAAATTTGGCTGAATACTTTTCCTGCATGCAAAATAGCAAGGGGGTGGGGAAAGGGGGCAAATGCATACAGGATGATTCTGCACTCCCCTCATGCATTTGCAAGGGGACCCCACAAAAATGTATCAGCTATCATATGCATTTAAGAGAGATGACATTTACACAGGACAGACAATTTGACAGCACGCAAGTAAAACTGTTATAGTACACGTAAAATAAATAGTACACCAAACTACATTATAAAAACATATACATATATAAAACATATATAAGTATATGCAATCAAACTCGTTCCTACACACGAGTCTTTAGCCCAATGAAATATTTTCAATACTTTATAAAACAAATAAAGCCATGGCTTTGATAATTAAGATTGTTTTATTAGCCATAAAAAATAGTTCATAATATAAACAAAAACATGTTCAAGCAGCATACCTTAAACAGATTTGAAATCCAACATTCTTATACATACACTGTATACACTGGTAATCAAATTGTACATGTTACTCGAGGGTCCTATTGTGAGACCCTGAACCTGTTTGTTTCAAAGAGGTGAAAATAAGTAGGTTCTGTGGTGGCCACAGTGTATAGGGCTATCGGCTAATTAGGCATCCATGGTTCCCATTGTGTGGCACATGCTGTGTGTAGGGTGCAGACAAAGTGAACTTGGCTGCATTCCAGACAACGTCTGGAAAAAGAAAACCTAAATCCTCTTCTAGAGAATATCTAGAAACAGAATGGTATACCTGGCTGACCTTTCGGTATTTTGGTCAATGCAAATGCTTGCCAGAGCCAAAATACCAAACAAGAACTTTGTGTGGCAGGTTCGGCCAGCTTGGCTGGTGCTGTGGAAACGTCTACTGGTCCCACTCTACAGTATAGACAGTTCAAGAAAATAATGGGACGCTAGCACATCATAGTTACCTGTCCATCCCGGGTACCTGCTCAGTCTAGACTTGTACAGATTTGTTTTATCTTTATTACATGTGGCCAGCCTTAAATAGTTAACATTTTAAATATTTGGAACTTAGGGAAAAAACGGGACATGCCTTCAAATATCTGCCATATCTGAAACATCAGGCTGACGAATGTGTGTCACTTTTCTAGCCGCTACTAGTGTGAGCAGACGTCACAATCACCGTAAGTGTAAGGATGTTTGACACCATCAAATATTTAAGTGATTTTACCACACGCTACATCATGTACGATGCAATGCGTGCCGTGTTCCCATCTCAAAGACGCTTCCAGGTTTCAAGAAAAAGTTTCTCCAATAATAGAGGCTCACGGATAGGTAAGTAGCCACACGAAACAGACATGCATATAAAGCTACTGCTTATGCAACTTTTTGCAAATACATAGTCCTTACAACCATAGGGCGATAACATTTTAAAAGTATAGTGGGACTTCGTCCTTAAATGTGGAATAAAAAATCATAGTTTCTGTAGGTTTAATTTGGTCTTTTTTTTTTCTTTACTTGCATCAAGTTCACACTTTGCTTGAAACACCCAGTGCCTACATTACGTAATTTGAATATATATTTTTTTCTTTACCCGGTAAATGTATTTTCATGAGATATCTTTCTATGTTATATGACACAAAAAATGTGAGCTGAGGTGGGATGAAACATTTTAGTCTGACTGGTTTAATAATGCATGACAAAGGGCATTTGGGTACATTACTGCGGCAGTGGGTGGCCGGGTGGCCGGCTGGCCCTGCAAAATGTGGTGAGATTTAACTATGTAATACTGAATTATCACGGCCAAGATTTATGCTAAAAGAATAACTAATTTTATTTATTAAAACTTACGATATCCCTTTCTCCTTTTCCGCGCTTACAAAGAATGCCCACAAGCAATCAGATTTTACCGCATTAGAGGAGTGATCTAACATTGAAGAAATGAACCAATGTGGGGGGAAATAATAAAGATCCTTAGAACAGGAAGGTAAGATGGCTGCTCCCACGGTAGACACAAACAACACAAATTTATGTAGTGTACTGAGCTATGAAACGTAATATTTGGGAAAAGTTGGAGATACGTAATGTCCCTTTGATAGACGTCCAAGTCACTATTTAATGACAAAACCCCAGAATGTATAAGAAGCTGTGTATGTAGCTTAACATACGACAAATTACATTGTTCACGAAAGCCACCAACTTATTATATAACCCAACATTGGGATACTGGCTTCTAGGTAACTTACACTTCATGTGTCGATGGCAGGAAGACACAGACAATGTAAGGCAGTCGACATGAATACAGGATATTGGTCGCATTATTCCAAATCCCTTCATTCACACAGATTGTCTTCTAAGCATAAAAAGATTCATTTTATAAAACATAAAATATGTATTTATATCTTTCAGTAAAATTATGTACAAGTGTGTTCATCTGTATTGTCATGCTGACATTATTTCCATCAATGCATTTACATAAACCAGATTTTTTGTCTGTCAAAAATCTGAAAATAAGTCATATTCGTGTTGAACACTTATGAAGCATGTTCGGAACCTGAGCATCCACAGCATTTCAAAATGGGTATAAGTCGAACCTTACTTACACCCCTCATATTTAATTCACATTATTTATAAATAAAAAACCTCCCGGCCATTTTTCATCCCTCCTCGTCTTTTAAAAGGGAAGTTCCATGGGAACAAACATATTTTCATTTGAGCATTAAATACACTACTTGATACAGTAATGTGGTTAAGGACTTAGGAAAAGTATTTTCCTCCATAGACTTTTATTTGCCAGATGGTCTGTGTGAATGGTTAAGACCAAGCCTTTCTATTGTATACCATAGAGTAGTATGATATAACGAGTCGGGTTGTTCTTCTAGTAGATGGGGCTTATAATACAGAGCTAGAAGGTAAACACCTGACAAATATGCAGTAGCCTAAATACATTTTGTGAAAACTAGAATTCTTTTAAATCAGAAAACATCATCTTTTATAAATCATGTGTGATGCTAATAATAATACAACGGTAGGAGTTACTCTTCAAACTTTCTTGATCTTACTGATACTCCATCCTGTGGATGCCCATGCCGGAAAAAAAGACCTCCAATAGTGCAAGTTTAAAAAACAAACAAAAAGACTGGAAATCCAAATACAGATCCAATTTTTAACAAAAAAAGTGACTTGCGCTGTAGACAAGTTACACGATGGCAGGTCCATTTACATGTCATACTCTCACGCCTGGGAACCTCCCATGTCTGGCTACCTGGTGCTACCCCTGCCCTAGGTGGTGACGCTTCAACAAGAGGGTGTGGCTAACCACACATGGGGGCGGGGATAGCACCAGTTACACAGGGAGTGGGTGTGACCAGAGATGGAAGGTAGCATTGGCGAAAAAGCCCTTCATCCGTTGACTCCAT
>VKOC01007746.1:0-31583 GCA_009364415.1 Spea multiplicata | reverse complement strand
TTGCGGGAGCGGGCGGAAGTGGGACACACACATTGCGGGAGCGGGCGGGATTGGACTAAAAATCAGCGGGAGTGGGCGGGATTAAAAAAGCAGTCCCGCGCAGGGCTCTAATCAGAGGCTGCTAGGCCATGGTGATCCATTCCATGAAGCTCCTGATGCACAGTTTTTGTGCTGATATTAATGCCAGTGGTAGTTGGAATCAGCAGCAGGTTGGTGGCTTTTACATACAATGCACCTCAGCACTGAGTGACCCCGCTCTGTGACTTTACGTGGTCTTATGCTTCATGGTTGCTGCTGTGCCTAAGCTATTCCACTTTCCAAAAACACCACTTATAGTTGGCTGTGAAATATTTAGCAGGGATGATGCAGAAACTGCAAAGATTGCATCATATCACAGTACCACACAGAAATTGACACAAATGTTTGTAAATGCAGACTGCATGGCTAGGTGCTTGATTTTATACACTTGTGGCAATGGGTCTGAATGAAACACCTGAATTCAATAATTAAGAGGTGTGTCCCGATACTTTTGTCCATATAGTGTACGTTCAAGATCCACATGGGCTCCTCCTTTGTACAAATCTCATAATCAAGTTTTGCAACATATTTCATGTTTAATTTCTTATCAGCACCGCTCAAGAGGAATTATCTTCTTTTAAATGTGCTTGTGTATTTATTTCAAAATTTAAAAAAACAAGTCAAAAAGATTTTTTTTACATTTTGGGCAGTTGACATTTGTACAATAAATTAGACAAATAGACAAAAAAGGAAAATGCTTTGGCAGATCTCTCCGAGGGTAACGATTGATGTCACCTACCTTTTAGGTAGTTGTGTACGTCTAAAAACTTAAAATTTTACACCAAGGGATTTTTTTTTATCTTGGCCTTTAAATGTTAATGTTAATGGATGCAAACTATAACCTGCATAAATGACAACACATCTACCTCTGAAAATGTCAATGCATTATTGGCCTATTTTGGAGAAAAAAAAAATTGGAGACACTTTTAAGCTAGAATTGGTCGCATTACAGTTCAGGTAATTCACATACTCAAGCTGGAAGCAAATTGAATTTCAAAGAGTCACAGTTTGTGGTTCACTTTCTATTAACAATTTCGCAGAAAAAAAACAAATCAACATGAAACACATTTGTCTGAATGTCGCCTTCCAAAGCATTTTGTTTTTCAGCATGAATTGGTTCTAACAGAACCAACTTTAATATTTAAAATCTCACAAACCTATCTTATCACAAACACATTACAACAGTGTGTATATGACACATAGGGCTGTTTTTTTTGTATAAGCTGCTGGGGAATTGTCTTTAAAAGTGACATGTCGGTCCGGAATCTGCCCACCCTGCTCTTGCTCTAGATCCGCTGTGTTGAACTTCCGTTTACAAGTCACCAAAACACATCAAGTTCTAGGCAGACGGCCAAACATCAAGCATATCCAAGTAATTATTTTATTCTCTGGATCTATCAAAAACTGCTTTCTTGGCGGATATAAATCTCATTTTTATCTCTCAATACAGGAGATAGTAAAATTCTCTATAATTAATTATAGCAGGAGTAGGTAGCACGGCCGAGACTGCCCAGCCAACAGCTGCTAAATGACAATGGAACAAAATTACATAAAGCCACGTTTTGTTCAATGGTAAACTACATGACTATATACAGTACATTGTACAGCGCTGCAGCAAGTAGATGTGGTTTGTTAGTCTCTCCGGTTCAAGTGATTGCTGGTTCTTTCATAGCAAACATGAATCATGTTTTATGCAACATCTGTAAGAAAATCAGTGGCTGTTTATTTTACTTTTTGTACTTGGCTTTAAGTCGTTCTGTTACCTTTGTTACTGAATGGAACTAGACACTAGACAGCAATTATGTTCCTTTGGCAAAGATTAAGCTATGCACGCGTCTGTTTAAAGTTGTTGTACTACTTGTTTCAACTTTCAACCTATTTACTTACTCTGCATATCACTTAAACGCAGCACCTCATCATACAGCTTCATATTTTGGTGCTCTGTAAAGAGAATGGTGACTGTGGAGGAAGACATGGGGGCACCTGGCAGACATGTAACTAGAAACCACATCACCCCCACCAACTTCACCAAGTAACATATACCATTCCATAGTGCCAGCTTTGCCCCCAAACGGTTTGTGTCACATTTGCCCCAAACTGCTCGTCTGTGCCATCTTTGCCTCAAACACCTTGTCAGTGCCCCCAAATAGCTTGGCTGTGCCATTGTTGTCCCTAAACAGTTTGTCAGTGCCTCCAAACAGCCAGCCTGTACAATCTTTGCCACTAAAAAGCTAGTCAGTGCCCCTAAACAGCTTGCATAGATGCGCTGACCTTTGAGGAAGCGCCCTGGAAAGCCTGGTCAACTAAGCTGATACTGGGGAGAAGCGGACAAAGAAAGAAGACAGATGAAAGAAGATAGAAGAAGAAGAAGAGGCAAGAGAAGAAGGAGTGATGCAGGAAAAGAGAGAGGGACATGGAAGTGGTGGGCAGGAAAGGTAGGGAGACATTAAAAGAAGGAATCAGTAAGAGTGAGTAAGGGTAATACTGAGTGAGAGTGTGAAAGAGCATGAGTGAGAACGCAAATGAGAGTGCGCATCCGTTAGTGACAATGTGAGTAAGAGAGTGGGAGCGTGATAAAAATTAGGTGATGGTTTTCCGAAGTCATATTCGGTATGAACATTTTAAATTATTTGATGTCAGTTTTACTTTCTGAAAGGTCTACTAGCGGACAAAATGATGCAACTAATCCAACCGAGATCAATATCCTCTCTTCTCTTTAATCCTTTCGTTTTTTTCTCTATGCAATTACCACCCTACCAACCTTCTCTTCCATCCACATCCTTATACCCTTTTCTGCCTTCAAGATGCGTGATGGACCTTCTTATAGTGTCACCACTGGAACAAATGCAGTGTCTATTTCACACAACAGCACCTCAATCTGGAATCTATTAGTTGAGTGCTCCAATGGGAACCCTGAATTTTAATTACTGAATCCTTGATCCCAACCTTGAACATGTCTGAAAATCTCCTGTAGAGTAGGACATTATTCCGAGGAAGAAGAAAAAATAGGAGTACAGTGTTCCACAAGACTCAAAAATATTTATGCTTTCTCTATTCTCCGCTCACATACTGCTTTCACATTTTTATGTCTACATATAACTTTAGCTGCCACTCAATTTAATTTCTGATATGATGTCTACAAGATGCATACATATTTTGCTCATAAGACTAACCTCCCAACCTAAAATGGCATAGTAAATAAGACCAACTACCGTAATTCCTGACATTGCTGTGTAAATCAATCTGTATATTCCTTAGTAACAGCAAACATATTTCCTTCAAATCTTTGAGCTGTTTAGTGGCCTCCAGGGACTAGATGTCTTTCACACTTAACATGCTAGACATTATGAAGTTGTGTAAGAAGCTCAAATACTTTAGAGTAATTCAGGACCCACTGCAATTATCCAAAATAGGCCGCAGTATCAAAACCGCTGCTTTGTGCACAATCGTCTTTCAGAAATCAAAATTCACTTAATCTTTCAGCATATTCCTTTCCATGAACATGACGTGAAAGAAGAAGCATTATATTTCTTTTAATCGATTGAAAAAAATATTTGGTAAGGTCGCCAAGCAAAAGAGAGGACTTTTTTTCTAAGGTGAAAACTTTAGAGGTATGAAGCAAGTGCTTATCTGGTGTAAACCATATTCAATTCAAACTGTGCTTTTAAACACCGTGTTTAGATAAATAAGATTCAGGTTAAGCAGCGACACTGTTTGTGTTAAAGTGTTGCGTACTGTTCAGTTCAAAAACGGGTTCAGTTTTTATGCAAGGAACCTATTGATTATTATTATTTCAGTCAATGATACAGATTTTGTATGAGCGTTGTGTTATGGTATGATACGAAATATATATATATACATACAGCTACACCCTCCCCAACATTTCATGTTTCTAAACCTGTGTTGGGGCGTATATATGGCTGGACATGGAACTGGGATAAGAGAGACCTTTCGGTGCTCAGCTTCTGAGTGTTGCAAGGCAGCTCATGATCTCCGCTGCCTTACCTGGTTCAGCCTGGAGACATCCTAATTTCTTTACAGGGATCGTAGAAGAACCAACAAGGAAAAAGGCTGTGTTAGGCTTGGTAAATATGATCATAAAAGGCTGTGAAAATTTGCATTTAATGCAAAATTGTTAAATATATGCGTGGAGCAATTTGGGACCTTTTAGTCAATACTTTGTGCTGCTTTCCTTTGTCAAGATAACAGCTCTGAACCTTCTACTATTTAACTGTAGGATTGAGAGCATAAATAGGGGCCAGGCTGGAGATGATGGGGTGGCCCTAGCTCTTTAAGGCCTGGTTCCAGAAGATTGGAAGTTGACAATTGTGGTACCATTTCACAAAAAAGTAGCATGGAAGACTTGACCAACTACAGACCAGTAACTTGGGAAATTAATGGAAACTATGCTGAAGGAAAGGATTGTTAAATATCTAGATGTGAATGGTAAAAGATGAGAAACAGTTTACCGTAATCAATTCTCTGTTTATTGCACATTTGGTAGATACAATACAGAATCACACAGACAAAAGAAAAAGTACATAAAAGAAGACAAATGTTGCAATATCACAAACTTGACAATGCCATCTGGAAATTATACAAATATGTGAAGATGAAATATATAATTACTGGCTATAAGAAGGTAGTATATCACAGAGTCATGTTACAGTGTATAACATTATATAAAGTGAAGAGCCCAGATGAATATCGTGCATAATCATGTAGGTAGATAATAGAACAGGTAGGTAGATAAGACTATGTATGTGTATGGGTACCTCAGATTAAAAAAGGGGGAAGCTGGTGAAAGAACAATAACAAAAATAAAAATAATAAACCGTATACTGCGACTCGGCGGTAAAACTCAATATTTGTATCGGGATAAAAGAAAATAAAAAGGGTTAACAATAAAAAATATTATCTCCAAATGGGAGACTCGTTACCTGACCAAACTAAATACAAATCTAGGGGTAAAAGGAGTGAGGGCGATTCTCTAAGAGACATAGGACCTCCAATGGAACCATTTCAACTCATTTGTATGACCCAAGCCCCTGGCAGACCACGTGAGGGCTTCCATGTGGTAAATTAATTCCGCGGACTCCCAAGATCTAGGGAGAATCGTAATAGCGGCATTAATTAAATGGAAGGTGATCAATTTCTTGTAGGATTTGTAGGGAATATCATTGTGATGGAGTAAAATGGATGCCGGAGAGGCCTCGATTAGCCACTTCTCAAATAACCATTACAACAGAGTCCCAAAAAGGTCTTATGATAAGGCAAGACCACCAGATGTGGAACAGAGAACCCAGGTGGGAAGCACATCTCCAACAGTTGGGTGAGAGGTGTGGTAGAAACCTGTTAAGGTCCAGGGGAACCTTATACCATAGAGAAATTACCTTGAAAGTACCGTACTTACCGGCGTATTACACGCACCGGCGGATAACACGCACACTCGCCGGAACCGGAAGTGCGGGAGACGCGGCTGCAGATCGTGCAGCACAGAAAGTTATCGGCGTATAACACACAGGTAGGGTTTAAACTTATTTTTTTAGATATAAAAGTGCGTGTTATACGCCGATAAATACGGTAGTTTCCGGTACTCTGCTAGATATTGTACCCTTGTGCATCATGAGAAGGATTTTCTCCCAGCCTTCCAGTGAGAAAGTATACCCTAGGTCTCTCTCCCAGAGGCTGAAATAATATGGTTTGGAAACCGATGACGGGGTACTTTAAAGAGTATATAATTTGGAAAGCAAATGAGGGGGTTCTACCACCTCAGGGCACATTTTCTCAAACTGATCTCCCCTCAAAACACCGGACGAGAGAACAAAATGTTTTATTTGGTGGTAGAGGAAACATGTTTGAAAGGAATTATCCTAGGAACCTGTTATCTTTGCAACCAATTTGAAACCAGAACCCTGGGCCACATGGCCCTTGGGTAAAATCCAGATGACCAGATAACAGCAAGGGTTTACTGCAGGGAGATATAGTCAAACTAAGTTATTTTTTTACTTAATGGCAACAGGGTAGACATTCCTGGAGAAACAAGCCAAATGGCAAGTGATTTTAATAAATTGGAAGAATGGTCGAGAGTTTGGCAGCTGCAAATTTATGTTGATCAATGTAAAATAATTCACTTGGGACGTAAAAATCCCAAGACAGAATATAGCTTCGGTGGCATGTTGTGTCAGGAGAGAGGGACTTGGGAGTAATTATTTCTGCTAACGTGAAGGTAATCAGGCAATTCAATAAAGCTTCGGAGAATGCAAGCAGGGTGCTGGGTTGGAAGGTGGTTCTACCACTTTACAGATCTCTGGTTAGACATTACCTAGAGTATTGTGTAGAAATCTGGAGACCTCACCTCCAGGATGAAATTGACATATTGGAAATCATTCAGAGGAAGGTGACTAAAATGTTAAATGGTTTGCAGGATAAAAAAAGACTAAGGGAAACCTGGGAAAGACTAAGGGATCTCAATATGTATGGCTTGGAGGAAAGAAGAGAAAAAGTGATCTGTATACACATTTAAATACAGGAGGAGAAATGTTAGAACAATAGATCATAATCTAAAGCTAGAAGGTCAAAGGTTTGGATATACTGTAAGGAAGTGTTACTTTACCCAGAGGGTGGTAGATAAGTGGAACAGTCTCCCAGCAAAGTGGTAGAGGCTAATACAGTGAGGGAATTTAAACATAATGCATGGATATGGCTATCCTGAATCTATGACAAGACCAATGATTAAGGTTTGAGTATTTAGATAAGGGAAAACAGGTCGACTAGATGGGCCAAATGTTGTTTTTTTATCTGCAGTCTGTGTTTCTAGGTGAAGGAAAGCATGAACCGCTGTGCAAAATATAATGTATCTGTTATATTTATGTTCTCAGATAAGTTGAAACCTGCTGTAACCTTTACATTCAACCAAGGAAATAACTGTTCAACACAATCATTTCCAGAACTAAAAGTGCAAACCTCAAAACATTAGGTTGCATGTTGTTTTCTGGATTCTGTGCTAGTGTAATGCATTTTTAAAAACACTTCTTTGTTACACAGCTCCTCTGTTTCAAGCTATGTTCTACTTGCTAACTGGGATACAATTAGCTCTAGAGAATTAATAAACTACAGTATCTCTAAATTGTTTGCACCATTTACAGTTTCTTCCTTCAGTAGCCAAGAGTTTTTTTTATGATTTTAATGGTTTTAGTTTCTAAAATTTGAATGTTTGCTTTAAGTTATCCCTCCCATTGTGTTCAGTTAGTTCTCCCCTATATATATTGGAGGTTTGGTGACCCAGCATCAAAACCTCTGTGGCCTTATGTGCATACCGCTTCTCCGGTTCTTTGGGTCAACACCCGAATACTCCGTGTCGTGGTGTCGTGGGAGTCACTGACTTCAACGGGACTGCCCTGACATCAGCGGGACCGCCCACCAATGTCAGCAGGACCGCCCACTGACATCACAGGACCGCCCGTCAAAATGACACCTTTGACTTTTAACTAAAATCATATCATAGAACACCCCATGGATTTTCATTTTGGGGAGTAGTCACTTTCCATATGTTCAATGTAACTGCTCAGCTTAGCTACTTTCACACATTAATTAACCAGGGTAGGTCCCTCCTTAAACAGTTTTTCTCAATAGCTAGAGAATACAAAGGGTTACTCTATTAAGAGTTTGAGGTTGTTGTTAAGAAACCCTAAGAATGTTTCCTATATCTCCCATGCTTAATAACATCTGAAAGAAGAAAACTGTATTGAAAGCTATAATTAAGCATATTGTTATCTTTTCAGCTCAATTTGCTAAACAGAGTATAAGTAAGTACCAATAGTTTTTTATGCAGAAGCACTGAAATTCAGTTGTGGCTGCCCTCTGGTGGACATTTAGGGAAATGTTACCTGCATTGATATTCTGGGATAGAGAAAAGGTTACCAAGCCAGCTAAAGTCATATTGAAATGATCTTTTTTAAAAAAAAGGGCTGCAACATCATTAGTCTGTTACACTGGAACTTATCAACCTGCCCATATATATTTAATGATAATTTGTTTTGAAACATTTTAGTGTCTTTAAATTAAAATTTTAAGTTAAATTAGTGTCATATACGCTCCCCTGAAGTTTGGTCATCCCCATCCGAAGTCAATTTCAGAACATGAGTTATATTATGACAATTAATCAGCTACATTTCTGCATCATCTGCCAAACTTTTTGATCTACAGTTCTAGAATAGTTGCATGTATATAACCTAATTGTTGACCCATCTATATGGTGGTGAGATTTAGTGAAGGTTCGTTGTATATTACAGCTTGATGAAGAACATTATAGTATATTCTGAATTCTACTCGGGACTTTTTTCTTGCAGAACTCCCAGTGAGATAATTTATATGGAAACAGGTTGTTCAACAAGAGTGGTCAGGAACCAAATCTCTAGAAGGACACCACAGGATATTTTTTAGGCAGAAAGCAAGTGGTGAATGAGGAGTAATGAATGGGCAGCAGAGAAGGGCTTTGGTAATATCTTATGGTAAGTTGTAATGGTTAACACTAAAATTAAGAATTAATTATTCTTAATTTTAGTGTTAACCATTACAACTTACCATAAGATATTACCAAAGCCCTTCTCTGCTGCCCATTCATTACTCCTCATTCACCACTTGCTTTCTGCTAGTTTACTGCAAAAGGATGACAGTAAATCAAGAGCATAAAGTATGTATTCCAGAGCAGATCTTTTGCTTTCTCCTTGTGTTGGAATCCATGGAAAACCTGACCTTAAATATGATTAAAGCCGCCGTAGAAAACCATCCCTATAAATAATATCCTATTAACATTCAGAAATATCTCCAGTTGACCAGGCATGATAACTTCCCAAAATGTGCTAGGGACCCCATGGTGATAGCTGAGAGGATAAGGATACTTCCATGACCATGTAATAATATCACTATATTCCTGTAATTGTCAAAGACTTTCACCTATCTATCTATCTATCTATCTATCTATCTATCTATCCATCTATTATTCAGTATGTATAAATGTATATACATATACATATATATATAAAAATATAAAAAATAAATATATATATCTCTATATAAATCTATCTATCTATCTATCTATCTATCTATCTATCTATCTATCTATCTATCTATCTATCTATATAGATAAATAGATAGATAGATATATTTATATAGAGATATATATATTTATTTATATATAGCATTCTAAAAACAGGTGGAATTAGGCTACGCAGTTGGATTAATTTTACCCTTTTAGCTAGTGACAACATTTGGTTATAGCCGTGTGTAAAGAAAATATAATCTGGCTTTCTATTGCCAGACCTTACAATGCATCCTTTGTTTATTAAAAGGATAAGACAATATCTGTGTCAGCGCTGTTATACCGGTCCATGTGTTCATACACAGCTCAGTCAATCGAGGGAAAACATTAGAAGCTGCCTGAAAACGAGAGCTGACAATTGGTTCATTTATGCTGCCCAGTGTGTGCTGGTGAGAGAGTCAGATATATCCCTCTTTTTGTGCTAATTATTATGCACGTTTTAAAATACATGCGCAAGACTATTCAGCAGAAAGTGATTCCCACATTTATGTGTAAAGCACCCCACGGAGCGCATTTAAGTTGGGATCTGTTCTGGGAAAAAAAGCTGCACCATATAACATCAAACAGGTTATTTCAATATTTTTAGTAATGGAAAAATAATAAATAAAAAAGAGTGAAAATGTATGTGGGTGCATTTTGTGTTAGAAATGTTATGCTCTGACCCACAGCTAACGAATAATAATATCCTATTGATTGGGGGGGGGGTGAGAAAATATAAGCAAGTCAAAGATGTATATATGATGTGGTTTGCTTCACTCAGGCACTCACAGAGTTAAATCATGTCAATGACTTTTGGCACATCCACATATCGTGTTCACTGTGAGAAAGCACTATGTCCATCTGCGCCGTTGTTTGAGTTCGTCACACTTTGTGTGTCTGTTTTATTTTATTTATTAATAAATTCATTCATGCGCAAAACAAATTCTAGTAAATCTAAGACTATTCAATACTATAAAGATATAATAAAGATATTAACATATTTAGCTGGATAAGATATAAATATTTTCTAGAAAATGAAAAATATTGATGTGAACAAAGATTCTGTAGAGTAGAAGTGGCTGGACTAAGCTGTCATTTTTGAATGTGGAGAACGTACGGAATGATCGTCTTAACCATGGTTCCCATGGGCCTTCTTAACAATATGTAATAATGATATGGTCCTCTTAAATATATATGATTGTTCTCCTGCAATGTGTGTTAGGGTTGTCAATAATTTGTAGGTTTTGCTGTGACCTATTTCGTATAACTTGTAGACAATGTTTTTCAAGCAGTGACACGGCGAGGTACAATATGCATATATGCTGGTGTAGGAATGATGAAGCTTTAAGACAGCTTGCATATAAGTAAGCTATTGTGAATGCATGAGCTTATTCTGTCCAAACTTTTGTTTTGGACTTTTAGGTTAAAGGGTTCCGGACTCCGGAGCCATAAAATTAGCAATGTATTCTATGGGATTTAGGAGCTTGTGAACACACCGAGTGTGCCGCATCCAGCTTTCCAACTAATTCTGAACAATGATCTAGAACCTGAACTTAAAAAAAAGTTTTAGAAAGTATCAGAATTAAGCATTTTTGCAATACATACTAACAAGCAAACCTGTGTTTCATAAACAATTAAAGAGAATATGAGGACTTGTATGTTACTTCTATGATAACTTCTGGTTTTTAATGTGATGACAAATGATTGTGACCCAATGATCCCTTCGGGGGGTGGCACATCAGCAGAAAATAAAACAAGCAGTTATACCAGAGCCTGTGTACTGTATTTTACATTAAGATTCTTATTTAAATGTGGATATATATATATATATGATATTCTTCAGGCCTAAACAATGAAACGCTAATTATTTTGGTATGATGATCCCCTACATTATTATTAGGTAGGCCCCAAGCCCTATTAGAAGTCAATATGTGTATTGTCCAGGTTTACTAAAGCACAAGGTTAATAGGGTTCACCTCATTCCCTTGCCTTGCACAAAGGGCAAACTCCTGGTGGGCCACTGGCCATTGGCTTTCCATAGGTTGCTGGAGTGGCAGAGTGAGTGCTGGATATGCCCAGGCCAGGGCCGGCTTATGATCGCTAGTCCTACCCTGTTCAGCAGCCTAAAAATATGAATTTATTATTTAATACAACAGGTGGCTTTTTCTGAGATGCAGAGGGACATAAAAATGCATGAATGACAGACAGCATTGATCCACAGCATATGTAACGAATATTTTACCTGTGGCTAAGGAAGTTACGTATTACACTGAAGAGCTGTACATTACTATTTTATGATAACTTAGAGTGGTGATTTTATTTTATAAATAACCTCAATCTGTTGTTGCTTTCTTATCTCAAATTATTCTTCAGAGGATCACTAGACTGACTCAGCTATGTCTAAGAACGACAAACTTCAACCAAATGGAAGCAAAAGAATTCTATTCCTTCGTACCTGACACAAAAATATATTTTTAATTTTTTTTTTCAAGGAGTGCATGTGCAGAACAGGGTCTTAATATTCTATCAATAGGCTTTTCCTTTCCTACTATATATATATATAATTATAAATTATATTATTATTTATCTAAATTTTATACTTAATAACAATAAACGTGTTTATGCAAAATTACTTAAAAATGCACATTGCATTACAAACACAGAGGGAGAGAAATATCCTTTTTTTTAAATTATTCTTCCATTTACTGAACAGACAAACCTCAGAGGGGTTTACTTCTAAAAAGATACTGTACCGGTAAACATAGCTATCAATTTCTCAGTGTCACACAGAGATAAAATGAGAACATTCTACTCTTGAGGGTAAGAGGCTTTTTTCCCTTTCTTGTTTGTTTCCCTTATTGTGATGGCTCAGAGTGATCGCACAGCTGACTTATTTTGGTTCTCAGCTTATGATGAAGAATTAGATGCCAATCCATTCAAAACTTATGTGTGTGTGTGTAGAACGTTTAACCGCACTTGATAAATCAACCTTTTTTGAAAAGAGATAAAATCCCACAGGAAACCCTGGTAAGTGCATTAATAAATTATTTGTTTGGCCATAATATTTATTTAAAGTTGTTGCTTGTTTGAAATATCTCTCTATTTTTTTTTAACAAATCTAGTATTGAGACAAGTCAGGCATGTCTACAAAACTGTAACTAGTACTGTAATATTGTTCTAGCCAACAGAGGGCGCTCTTTGGTTTTTAAAAGAATAACAGCCTTAAAGTTCAAGGATCCTGACATAAGAAAGATATCTTACTTTCATTAAGGCAAAAAAAGGTTGCAAGATTGACCACATTTTGATTTGCATTCTATGGGGGTGATTTATAAAAGGTTTGAAGTTGTGAAAAAGGGAATAAAACAAATACAACTGCAACTGCAGGACAGTATGCAATTTTCCAGAATGTGACAATCACCCCGAAAGGTACCTCTGTCAATGGAGAGGCACACAAACACTCTATATAAAGTTTTTTTATATACTTGTTTTTCCTATTTTTGCTCAGAATAAGCCCTGAAAAAATTAGCCACCACATCCGAAGCAAGTGTGTGTCGTCCATAAAAGTATCTATAACATATAATTCTGTTTATATAGACGAAAGCACAATACTGAACATCTGCGTACCTTAATCAGAAAAATGGGAGGAGAAAGGCGTTTTTAATATTGTGTGAAAGATGGCAATAAATGCAATTTTTAGTCGATTAAATGAGTTTTTATGTAGTGTGAATGACCTATTCTAGGTGTATCTGGCCATCATTCCATTAAGCCAGATACAATGATTAACCCTTTTTTAATAACATATCTGACACATGATGCTCTGGCTACAAATAGTTAAATGTCTGCTAGTTCCCCATGTAAAGCGGTAGCAGTTACGGACATGTTTTAACTTCTTTGTGGAGTGCAATGCACTTGGCAGCAACTAATTGTGGGACAAACATTTTAATTATATTTTGTGGGGTTTTTTTTAATTCCTCTTTCACAAATTTTCCTTTTTTTAATTTTATTGCATGAACCATAATGGTACAATAACTGGAAAAATATCTTATTTAAGGAAGCATGTTATAACAAGATCAAAGTAATTATATGGCATTATGGGCTCATCACTTACACCTAAACTATAAAATTGCATATGCAGCTTGCTATAACCTGTGTTCAACGGGTTACATTAAAATACCAATGGTGGGCCATTTAACATAACCCGTTTTGTATTGTGACCTTATCCACATGAGCCATTTAATATTTAATTTCCGGTCATTCCGTCAGCTGATAAATATTTTCGCCAGATATCTAAAGGCCCTAAACAACATAAAATTAACTAACTGTTCCAACACCAGCATCATTGAATACAAAGTGAGTTATGAGAAATACAGGTCCACAATATAAAGTGACCACAGCCAGAGGACATTATGTAAAAAGAGGCATTATTAAAAAAAGGAAAAGAATCATCAGTATTAAACAAATTTAAGAACTAACATTATTTATTATTTTTTATAGCGCCATCATATTCTGCAGCATAGTACAATAGGTATGCAATATTCTGTGTATTAAACAGATCACGAATAAACTTAATGATGCTATGTAAAAGAAAACCACTTAGGATGCTGAAGGGAGCCTTTGAGCATTCAAGCTGCACACACGGTATTCTATAGATACACAACTTTTATTTTTTTTGCCTGAGCGCTTTGTAAATTTTAAAAGCCCTTTTTATTACTTTGCAAATACATTTGCAAGCAGATGTTGCAAAATGTATAAATACTTTTCCCACTGATTGCCAACTAACCATAAATTCGTCTCCACATATTTTGAGTTGTAGGCATAAAAATAATTACATGTCTGATTAAATCCACTTATGCCATCATGTCTTGATAAATCCCCAATAAATATGAAATGCTGCGATGTGTTACTTCTAAGTGCAGAAAATGTTGTAATGAGGTTGAGTGCATTCCAGATGATCTTGAGAAGATTGTGAAGCAATAATACAATGAGCTGGATTTATAGGATTGAGTAAGGAAGCACTGGCAGATAATATCTATCTATCTATCTATCTATCTATCTATCTATCTATCTATCTATCTATCCATTCATCCAGAGGAAAGAATCAGCATTACATATATATATATATATATTTTGATGTATAACTGTATATATATATATATTATATATATAATATATATTGCTTATGTTAGTATTAACGAAATAACTGAAAGACAATTTGAACATCATAGCTGTCTTTATTGAAGAATCTGAGTAAAGTTTTAATTTTAATAAATTTAAATGCAAAATATTATATTTCTAAAACGACATCCCACAGAAAGACAGATCCTTAAGATTGTAAGCTTGCGAGCCGGGCTCTCTCCACCTAATGTATCGGTTTGTCTTAGTCTGTCAATTCTCGTCTTGTCATATCCCTTGAATATATGTATTGTAAGAAGCTCTGCGTAAATTGTCGGTGCTATATAAATAAAAGATAATAATAATAATAATAATATATTTGCAGGGTCTTTTGCCGTGATTGTTTTTACAGTTATACATCAAATCTGGACTTGACACTTTGTTTCCAAACCATAAAGCCATGTGTATTCTGATAATATTTAATTGCATTTCAGGTGTTGCTTTCACAACTCTATCACACTTAGTATTAGGTGTTCCAGTATTAATAATTAATTTGGTACTCATCGCCATAACGCGAATCATAATAGGATCATTTGCTATTCATTTTCAAATGTAAATTCTACATGATGCATCATTAATTAGAGAGCCACCTTTTTCTGAACTAAAACAGGAATGTGTTATATGTGATATATCCTGTGTCATTTTAATACGCCTCCAAATTACCTATACGATTTGCTTGTGGATAAGTGGGTTTTCCGGTAGTAATTTCTTAGAAGAGTTTTGTTGTATGCTGTATCGGAATGGATGGTCTGCATCGAAATATTTATGGCTTAAGTTAAAATAATTGAGACTTTTACATACTTTACAAACAATTTCTCTTAAACAATAATAGATCGAAGTTTCATTTATAATTCAGACTCCACAACTACAGATAGTTTTAGTATCCTTATGGCGATTCTGTTTACAGTTAATGACAGTATTTTGAAGCACTTACTATACCCAATATGACCACTTCATTCAATGTACCGTATTTTTCGCTCCATAAGACGCACCTGCTGATAAGACGCACCTAGATTTTAACAAGGAAATTTAAGAAAAAATAATTTTAACTTGGAAGCTATGAACACAGTAAGACACACACAGTAAGACACACACAGACACAGTAAGACACACACAGACACAGTGAGACACACACAGACACAGTAAGATACACACACACACAGTAAGACACACACACACCCACACAGTTTAAGACCTTCCCTCTCCCCTAAACCCCCTTCTCAGGATCTCCCCTTCTAACTCCCTAACCCCCTTCTCAGAGATCCTCTAACTCCCTACCCCCCTTCTGGATCTCCCCCTAACTCCCTAACCCCCCTCTCAGGATCGCCCCTCTAACTCCCTAACCCCCCTTCTCAGGATCTCCCTAACTCCCTAACCCCCCCTTCTCAGGATCTCCCCTCTTAACTCCCTAACCCCCCCTTCTCAGTATCTCCCCTCTAACTCCCTAACCCCCCCTTCTCAGGATCTCGCCGCCGCCCCGGTCACTTACCTTAAACTCCTGTGTTGGAAGCGTGAGGCGTTTGTCTCGGGTGCCGGCGCTTCACTGCTGAGCGCCGGCGTCTGACGTCATATGCCGGCGCCCAGCGTAAAGCGCCGGCACCCGAGACAAACGCTTCCAACACAGGAGTTGAAGCGCTCCTGCCTGCATCTTCGCTCCATAAGACGCGGCTGATTTTTCGTCCTACTTTGGGAGGAAAAAAACTGCGTCTTATGGAGCGAAAAATACGGTAATTACTTGCTTAGGGTACAAAGTTAAGTCTGGTGAAGGGGTAATCATTACCATCACTGGTTTCTGATCATTGGGTTAAATGCAGCATAGGTCACTTGAATGCTCATTGACATGTTCCTTATAAAATGTTTAAATAGGGTTATAAGCTCTCAAGTGGGGGCCTCAAAAGCCCACCATTCCTGCCTGGAACTAAAAGTACCATAAGGCTACATGGCCACTCACGGGCAGGGTTCTTGACTCCTGATGCGTCTGTATGTATTAATGTATGTGTTAACTGCCCCATTTAAATTGTGCAGCGATGCGTAATATGTTGGTACTATGTATAAAATATAATAATAAATAGCAACATTTGACTTCCTCAACATGGAAGATCATTTGATGTATTGTGAGTCTTGCAGACAGCATTTTGTTCCTCACTATCCCATGTTAAAATAATATAATTATTAGCATGATCGTAAAAAGGACATCTCCCTAAATGTCTGATACAAAACGTGTCCCAGGCTACTTGATCTGTTTTGCGTCTTCTGCATCCACAGAAACATATTTAAAGACTATGTCTGTTTATTTGCCATTGCTTTGTGATTTTATCTATCAATCTATCTATCTATCTATCATCTATCTATCTATCTATCTATCTAATATCACTTAATAATTACTATTGGTTATATTGATATATTGCTTCTAATAATTGTATTCTCATTGCCACTCTTGAAAGTAAGATTCTAGTTTCTGAAATGCACAATACCGGTTTGTCCTCAAAGTTTTGGAACCAGGCCCAGACTGGTCATAGGTGAACTGGGGAAATGTTCTTCCCACGTACCTTGTATTGCTGCTTGTGCTGGATGCATGCAGCTGCTGGCCTTAAAGTGCCAGGCCTGATTTTAATCCCCAACCCAGCCCTGTTTAGGACACATTTTATTTCAAAGATAAGAACTCCACCCTGTCTTTATCCCAATATCATGTTAGAGTACAGCTGAAAGGAGATAGCATTAGAATTAGATAGCATTTGATTTCTCAGAACTTTCCTTGGTATGATCTGGTATGAGTAAGAGGCTATTGTGAAACCTAGATTCTTTGAAGTGCCTTTAATGAAATTCAGACAGTTGTCTCACTTGTTTCCCAAGCTGAGAGACAGGCCGTTTCTTTGTCTTTAAGATGAACTTTAAGTATGTGGGAGCCATTTTTTAAATTACAAGGTCCCTCCAATATTATAGAATATCATGTCAGTTGCTTCTTCAGTAAAAAAAAAAACTTTTGGGATAAGTTGCAACAGGTCTTGGTTTTAACCAGAATGATATTACTAGACAGCTAGGGAAATAACTGACAATACCACAAGAAACAGAAAGTCATGATCAGGAAAAGACGAACAAAATAAAAATGCCTGGTGTATTCTTGATCTTAATACGTTCCAAAGGGAAAAGAAATGGCCTAACTAGTTAGACATTTTTACACAAGAAGTTAATCGTTGGATTCCAAGACTTTGTGAAGCCTTAATCTACAGGAAGATTTATTATTATCTTTTATTTATATATCACCAACAATTTACGCAGCGCTTTGTTGTTTATTCCTCCTTAACCTTGAGGGCGCAGGCACTTGGAAGGAGTAGCTTCACTTGATGACCCTCATGAAATCAGCTTTATTTTTTACTCCAAACGTGTTTTGTGCCAATGGCCCTTTAATCTTGCTTTATTTTCACATTTGCTCGTTTAATTGCGACCAGTAATCTTATATACAGGGTGGATTTTATATATCAACTGTGCTGATGACCCCCAACACAAATGGCTTTGTAGATGGGTGTGAAACAAGAAGAGACAGGGAAGATGGTGCATTGAAATTGGTAGGTTCTGCTATTATGGTTGGTCATATAGCTACCTGGCTACACTAGGCATTATCTACAGCGTTTGTTTTAATGGAACTAACGTAACTATTTTCTAGTTGAAAAAGCAGCACTTGCCAATTTTTGGCACGCCCTATGCACAAGCGACCCCCAACTGCATCATGGGAAATTACTTTTACCCCTTTGAAAGTATTGTAGGATATACGTATCGCTACTTTAGCCACATTACTGAAGATTATTTGTTTGCCCGTTTGCGGGTCCTGTAGGTTTGTATTTATTTTTTTTTTAAGAGGGGGGGACACGCATTTAAATTTTAAATTTGTTTTTGGAACATAATCTCAGTACAGTATTTTGTGAACATGATAGCAATTTGGAAGAGAAACACTAATGAGTTTTGCTTCTGCCATATCAGTCAGTAGGGAGCCAAAGAAATGAGATTTATTGCTACAGCTTTATCATAAAATCAAGTATGAATTTTGCTTCCCTGTGCATATTGCAGGATTATCATCATCATTATTAATTTATTTATAGATCACTAAAACACTCCAGGGCGGTGTACAAATGGATCCTCCAGTATGTCAGTATACTTTCTCATACTGATTGTGTTGAATCCATTATATTGAGAGAGTATTTTATAAATATGAATAGTAATAGCCAGACTTGGGGTGGGTAAGTGGTCCTGGCATTTTAATGCCAATGGCTACCAAATAATGTACCTGTGGCCGCTGACTGAATACGCACGGCTGTGTGTTACAGTGTTATATAGCAGCCATAAGTATACGGCCCACCGAGCTTGAATAGTATGGAAGATTCTACATATTTGCAATGTTGAATCCATTATATTGAGAGAGTATTTTATAAATATGAATAGTAATAGCCAGACTTGGGGTGGGTAAGTGGTCCTGGCATTTTAATGCCAATGGCTACCAAATAATGTACCTGTGGCCGCTGACTGAATACGCACGGCTGTGTGTTACAGTGTTATATAGCAGCCATAAGTATACGGCCCACCGAGCTTGAATAGTATGGAAGATTCTACATATTTGCAATGAGATATGTTATCTGATTGGGTAAAATATAAACGTTATTAACCGTTAACATGCTTAACAATGCACAGCAGAAGATTGACATTTATTAGTAATAAATTATTACTCATATAAAAATCTACTTTTATGTGTGAGGGGTGCATTTTTTAAAAAAAATTTTGTCTTGTACACACACATCCCATACATGCAGAAAAGGCTTTCTTCCCTACTTTTTGTGTTTTCCTCTTCATCCAAACTCAGAGCATTCAATAAAGCAGTGATGCTACAATCGCCACCATCCAGCAATGAAGCATGTTATCATGTACGCAATGAATCTCCAGACATGTGATTTGTGAGTGGTGGATTTCGTTTGTTGAGCCTATCAGGGGAATCACTGAAATGCAGACATGGTCTGCTTATCATATTCTGCTTCTTTAACGGCTAAATGGTCATTTTCAAATCATTATATATTTCGATATCTAAATATTCTGTTGATCTTCCCTCCCTCCAGAAGGTCATTATGTGTAGCCTTGTCGTTTTGTGGGTATTCTTTTGTCTCTTAAATACATTTAAATGTCTACTTGGTTGCATTATAGCACATTGGAAGTAGTCTGCCCCAGGAGATCTACTGATCACCGCTCTGCATGGGATCTTATTGCTATAATAAAAAAGGCTCAGCACTGCAGGCAGGGGCAGTGCTAGGTTTTTAGAGACCTTAAGCAAAAGGTTTATTGACATCCCATTTCTAATATAGAAATAACAACCATATATATATAAAGTAAGTTGTGTAATATTGTTTACCACACATTTGTTTTAAAGAGATATACATAACAGTGACATATTCTTGGAATAGTAATATGAACGATATGTATCGGTCCCGTTCCTTCATCTGTTAAGGTCGCATTTGTGGGTCCTATGCGGGTGCTCAATCTGCTATAATGGGTCTGCCATGACTGTATGGTGGGGATCGAGTGCCCTGCCATGAGTGGGCTCAACATAGCAATAGTTTGTGGGGCTTTTTCAACCTTAATTACTATGACTTAAAAAGGCCCGGTACGTAGCATCAACTGCCTGCTTATCCCTGAGAGGGTTAATAATACTGTTTTGAGCTGGTGCACCTGCATTTAGACTTCTGCCGCCTTATTAACCCCTTGTTTGATTAAAAGATGGATTAAGGATGGACGGTATGAAGAGTTCTACCAAGATTAGATTGGTTACAGTATAGCCAATGGACAATAATAAACCCAATTCCAAAGAATGTACTGTATAGAGGCACTGCTTCCCTAATATTTCATTGTATATTTATGCAGTAAAACAACAATTGAATACAGCTTTGAATATATTTAACCTAAAAAAAACATGTTTACATTGTGTTTTTATTATTTTCATAATTCAGGTATATATTGAGCTATATTGAGGCCACCCACCCTTAAACGACATTGAATTGTCTAAAGTAGCATGACAAGTATTATCCCTGTGAAGATGTAGGTAGGATTGTACAGTTTGGGTAAAGTTTCAGGCTACCTTCTACATCAAATGGTAAAATCTTCATTTAATTGATACCATCTTCTATTCTTAAACCGAAACAGTATTTGGACTCTAAAGGCTGATTGAGGGTAAATAACTTAAAAACAGCTTTAGGATGCCATGATTGATTTGAATATTTCCACCTCACAACTCTCTTGCTGTTAGTGGGGAAACAGGTAAATGTGAATGGACATACTGTGAATATAACACCTTTGTTCTACCTGAACAGGCCAGTCGTTTTTGTGGTTATGTGTGTTTTATGCCTTTTAATTAAACTAAACACTCAGGATTAAACACACAAAACATGATGATGACTATTTAATTCTTTGTCACTTTAAACACTTGCCAGAAACTGAAAAGGATCGTCTAATCTGCATTGCAGGTATTTTATTTTCTCTTTTAGGTCTGCATATCTAACCCTATACTTAGCGGATCCACAGTATTTGTATTACAAATTACTTCCAAGGACATAAGATTTTACGGTCTCCTTTCAAGGTAAAGAAGAGACATTCCACATACCTGATGAATACAAAGGGAAGATCAGTGGCCTTAAGGGCGAGTGATTTGACCCCTAGTGTGATATTAATTAGACTTAGGAGGCAAGAGCACTAATGTCTACCTTTTCATATTCAAATTGAGGAACAGTGACTCATTTGTCCAAAACCCGGAGAGATAAATAAACAAACACAGGTTGACTAATACCTATGAGTGAGTCTGCTTTATGTGACGAGTGGCATGTGTTTCTAAACCAGACATGGACACTAATAATTTGGTCATATGGTGCTCCTGATGATAGTGTCAATGAGAAATGATCGGTTAGATTATTATTAGATTATTAGTTGTGGCTGTTTTAAATTGGTTATAGCTTCATCCTAAAGCGAATGCCCCCCCTCCCCAATCCTCAATTATCCAGTATAATATAGTTTGCAGATTAAAGGACAGTGGGACAGAGTCCCAATGCTGCAATATCATATAGTTATGATTTTGAATCCAAATATGTATCCTAATATCACAAACAACAACAACAAAAATGTAAATCCAATGCAACATTCTGGTGACTGATGGATGGCTTGAGGTCATCACAGAGTTAAAACAGAACTCTGGGTATGTAAACAGAAACCATGTATTATTATCCCAAAGTAGGTATCTGGTATCGGAAAACAAGTAATATGTACTTGTAAACCATGTATACATAATGATGTTTTTTAATTAATGTACAAGACATGACATTCGTTGTCGCCAGCCTTCATCTGCTTTACAGATCCCTTAGGACTGGTTAATAACCAGGGAGGAGAATATACTATTTTTTTTTAGTGCGCCTGCTGTAATAATGTACCTTCAGATTGTTGTGGTCCCTCACTTAATTATCAGAAGTGGAAAAAACTTCTACTAAAACAAGTCTGATTGCACTACTCTATAAATCTAGGTTACATCGTTCATGAATTTGAAGATTAACAGCATTAATTATAAAACATAACTCATGTTTGTGCTGTGCATGAGAATGCAATACAGTTCTGTGTTCTAAGTGATTATTTTTTTTTATGTTTTATTTATGGAAATCAGCATCCTTATATAATGTGCACGTGGACGAGCTTCTAAACGTGGAACGATCACCACATCCCTGGTGATTGTTCCACCTTTAGAACATGGCACCATATTTTGCTCTGTTTAATATGGTCAGAGGTGCCATTTTTCTTATTGGAACGACAAATGCCTAATTGTTTATCTCAAGAGCCTACATATGTTAAATAGCCGGTTTGGGCATTGTCAATTAAATATATAGCATTGACTGTGTGTGTGTATAAGCCCAGGGATCAGAAGTGAGTCAATGATAAAGGAGTTCAGTGTATCTATAAAACTGGATATAGAACGTGTTTATATCCCCTTGCCAGGGTATACAATATCACCATCTTATTTTGCTCTTTGGTACCTTTCCCAAGAATTTTTGTGTTGTTTCAGCACATATATCAGTTGCTCTCAGTAGCGTTCTAAGCAAATCAACCTCCAGCTCTGGCCTTTTTTACCTAACTTAGCTCACTAGCCTGAGTATTTCAGAGTATTTTTTCTTAACGCAAAGAGACCAAAATGACAAAATATAGCAACTGTTGAAACAACAGGGTTTGGGGCTTTTGTAATACAGAAGTGGTGTTGCTTTGTGCATGACTAATCTACACAGAGGCATGGTAAGGCTTAGACAAAGGGGCAGGCAGGTCACCCGGTCAGCTCTTCATAATAACTTTGCACTAGTGAAGTGTGGTAAGTCATTGTGCTCTGCAACATCCCTCTTTGTAGTGTCTCTGCCAGATGCTGATTCTAGCAGTAAACGACAATAAAAAATGATGCCTCTGTTTTTAAATCTTGACAATGTGATCAAAACTTTTTGCCCTGGGTTCTTAAATTGGAAGTGGCACAAAACAGCACCATTTTGTAGACAACTTTAAAATACACGTGGTAAAGAAATCAAATTGATTTTGAGATGGTAACATAATGAATTCTGTCAGAGGCTAGAGGGAGCATAGTGTGTTTTTATGACTTTATGTCACTTTATGACACGTGATGCCCATACTCGGTAATTCTCCAGGTTTCGCCCAGAGTCTCCTGGTGAAGCACCACTTCTCCAGTTCTCCGGGTTACTGTGCTCTTTCTTTGTGTTGTGGCTTTTAGGCAAGTCCTCTCTTCATGTCCTATTCCCTTCCCACCCCATACCGATTTAGAAGTTCCCAGTTATGGTGATGCCCCATTCTATACCAGCAAGTGGCACAGGAGGGTAGACAGGGACACAGAGAAGGGCACACATGAAGAGACATGGCTCAGTAATAGTTATCATCAGTGTTGTATCTCAACAAACAAAAAAAACGGTGCTTTAATTTAATTCCCGGGCAGGGGCGCCGAGTGGTTGCTCGTGAAGTTTTCAGCAACCGCTCGGCACCCCTCACTCTCCGTGACTCAGTCGCGGTGCCGGCATTTCATGTTGAGTGCTGGAATATGACATCATACTCCGGAGCGCAACATGAAATGCTGGCACCACGGCAGAGTGGGAAGACGGATGCCTCCCTCTCCCACCGCAGGACTCCAGCAACAAGGTAAGTGAGAAGGGGCAGAGGGGATGGGGGGATAGTGAGAAGGGGCGGAGGGCGGAGGAGGGATAGTGAAGGCAGAGGGATGGGGGTTTTGAGAAGGTAGAGGGATGGGGATAGTGAGAAAGGCAGGGGAGGAGGGGATAGTGAGAAGGGGGCACCAGAGCAGTAGTCCGCACAGGGCGCCAGAACACCTAAGGCCGGCTCTGGTCCCCACTAGCAGCTACCAACTACATTGACCGACTCCCATCACAGCAAGAGGATCTTCAGATGGTTCTGAGTCCCACTCACTCAGCTGGGTGTCCTTTTCTTCTCCGTCAGTGGCTAATCTGCCCTGCCCACTACAAACAATTTCAAAACATATCTCTTTTCCATTAGTTTAGTTGTTTTAGATAATTTATTGATATTTTTGTGATATTTAGGTAGCTACTACTACTATTACTACTACTACTACTACTACACAAATCAAAAAGACAAATCAAAAAGACACACACAATTGTGATTTGATATACTAAAACAATTTATTACAGTTCTATAATCATTATGTCCTTGGGGCCATGTTACACAATTGTAAAATAAAGAGTATTACAATACAAAATTTCTATGATTGTTATGAAATGCTGCACTTTAGTTTTCTATATGTGCCTTAGCACATGTATTTAAACCCTATTTCCTACACAGCAACGCCTTTCATACTGCCTTGTAGTAAGCAATTGAATGTCACAGTCTTAATTTCCCACAGGGCCTCTCTTACTAACAGAGATATGTAAGAAAAGGGACTTTATTAAAATAACCAGGAACTCACTGGCTGTGCCATAAACTAGTGTGGTGTTTGAGCATGGAGTGTCACCCAAATACTCAATGATTACCTATATAGGTAATCTCCCGGTCTGCAGATATTGGAGCAACACTGGGAAAAAATCCCACTTTTCTTCATTGCTACACTATGCAAAAAAAACCATTTATTTTTCAATTGGGCTTCCCTGGAAATACATTTATTATTGTGTTGAACCCATATTTTTTTTATTGCATCACTCCCTGGTTTCATAATTTAAATACTGGGTAACATACTGTTATTGTGTATTTCTCAAGAGATTTCTAGATGCCAATGAGAATTTCCCTTTAATTAATTAAATTCTAAAATAGCTAATTATTACACTTTTTCTGCATTTTTTTGTAGCGTTTTGCTAAGAATAGTTAATGGAGTCCATTTTTGTAACCCATAAAAAACATGCCTCAGTTGCCAAAATAAAGTAAGCAAAATACATGTATTAGAAGCTATATTTATAAGCAGAAGATAAGAGCCGCCATTGAAACTCTGCATGATTATTCCTCCCCTGATGGGAGTTATCTCTCCCCTTGTGTTAAGTTACTGATTTTTGTTCATGAATGAAACCTGCTTTTGCTAGTTTTGCTAGATTTTGCTAGAAATGTTTCAACTTTTCTGGGGTATAATATCCCCTGATTTTGTTTACGGAAAATAATTGCAAAAACTATTTAAACAAACAAAAAAAAAAAACGTAGGTAGGTAAATAAATTACGAAGGTGGCAGTTCAATTGCACAAAGGAATGTGAATGAGACGGTATTGATAGATAGAATGCCCATTTGGCCACGCCCTACCCACATTCTGTAGCCAGAGGAGCAGCGCAGCTTAGCTGAACAGGCCTTGACAGAGCTAGGAGGAGGGCTTTAGGGTTTTAATGGTTGGGGATTGGTGTTAGTTTTTAGTAGGTGGGGTTTTGGTGTAGGTATAAATGGGCGGACATTTTAGATCCTGTCACATTAAATTTGAGCCACTTACCTGTTTTTGTCCCACCCTCCCTCCCTGTTTTTCGTTTATTCTTTTGGCTTCGCTTGATCATAGCGGTGGGGCTGGAATGGTTAGGTGGGGGGTAGAATAGGGGTGTTTTGGTTGATTATGGTTGTCTGGTTGGTATGGTTGGTTCGTTTTGGTAGGTTTCGAGCTGGTCTGTGGCTCAGAACCTGGGGTGGTAGGGGTATCTCGGTATGCCCCTACTGTTGGTTTGGTATGTTAGTGCGCACCTCACTGTTATGGTGAGGTTTATGTGTTATAATTTGGGGGTCATTGTCTATGTGTTGACATGTGGGGAATGTGTGAAGGTTATATTGTATGTTATGTGTTGTGGACAATGACTTATTGTTTGGTATGTTGTATATATGTTTATATCATATATATATGTTAATATATATTTATCTTGTTATGGTTTATAAAAAAGCTGTGGACAATTATTTTCCATCATATCTGTGTGGTCTCCATTATTGGGTTCACAGTGGGGTAAAATGTTCGGTGTTCCTTTACAAGCCCTATCTCGACGATGCGCCTGTCATGTGTACTTCCTGTATTCTTCCAGCTTACATTTGCCTACTTCCTGCCCAGTAATGTCTAATACTGGCTTGCCCCCTCCCATACATAGTACCCCTACCACGCCCGCCAGAAGAGGGGTAACTCCAGGTAGCCCAGAAACGTTCCAAGGTTTATTTGTGAATAGGGTATCATTCAAAAAAAATTCACCTAGTTCATGAAATATCAGGATATAAGGCACATAATAAAATTGGGGTACAGTATATTGTGTGTTGTGGAAGGCTTGTATGTCATTCAGGTACATTTTAAATTTATTCTATTTTCCTTGTATTATTTTAGTTACCGGTAGTTGGCCAATAAACACAATTAATATGTTTTTTTTTAGAAGCTAACCAATGCTCCTTTCTCATGCCAGTTTAAAGAGACGTTACCATATTCACAACCGATCTAACTCCACTCACACGTCCCAGAGGTCTGCATATACAGTAATCAGTTCAATTCTGATTCAAACTACAACTGTCTGAAACATTTGCATGAGCAAGTTAGAAACTTAAGTTTAAAATATATATTTTTTTTAGCAGAGAGAAAGCTTATCCGGTATTTAGATTACAGGATTTCACTAAAAATTGTTTAGTATAAGCAAAACACAATAATAAAAAAAGTCTTTCCAATGCCATTCAAATTCTTTAACATATTTGAAATCCAGTGAGATTGCTTGCAGTGATATTTTTTTCGTGTGAATTAATACATTTTTTTTCCCCCTACACAAAAATATTCTGTCTGAAAAAAAGGCCACATACAACCTCACAATAAAAACACCAGGAAAGTGGATGTTTTTGTTTTAAAAACACATCGCTCTTCTGTTGCCTCAACCCTTTCTAGATCTAGTTTTAGAGAAAATATCAGGCTTTGTATGAGGGACTGGGATTTGAGCCTCTGGGGATGGCAAATAGAATTTCAATGTTCTTAGGGGTTTGCGAAGCATTAATGTTTGTTCCTTTGTAATCGTATTATTTTCAAGATGGTAGTGGTATTATGTTCAACACAACATGTGTTTCTCTGATTAACTGATTCTTTTCCCTAGGAAGCCATTGGTGTTAAATACTTAAATACTTTAATAGTAGCGTTTTTTCTGTCGAATATTCCCCTTGGTGGCAGGGATGATAGGATAATTTAATAATGGTAAATTATCTTAGTTTGAAAGATTTAAAAGTTATCCACATATGGTGGTGGACAATGAAATATGTACTTTACATGCATTTTCTAAAAGGCTTTTAACATATTTCTGATTTTTTTTTTTAAAAAACCATTCTAGCCCATATACATGGTTTAATTGTATGGTAATGTGTATAATATTGGCGGGAATAAACATTATTATTAAATCTGTGCTATTGCTGTGTTTTTCTTCATGTGTTACTAGAACTACTGTATTCCTTATTGTACCTTTTATGTTTCACATAATTTAATGGTTATTTCAAAAATAGAAAGACATGGAACAGTCATGCCAAAAGGTAATTTCACATAGCTGATCGATACAATGAGGACAATGAGGGGATGAGACGCGTCATTGCTTAGAGTTTCAAACTGGTGTTTGGCATATGGGAGTTGCAGTGTTATGTTATTTCTTTTTACTTGTTTCATTTTATAAACATTAATGTTCTCGAAGCTCCCTGCGCCATGCATATAAAACCAAGACATAAAATTCCTACGTTTGTGAGTTATTACTGTACTCCGTGCTGCCAAACATAAATTGCATTCTTGTCCAAATAGGCCATCTGGATGCCCGCTAACAATGCATATTAACCTTTACTGCCACCGGAGCGGCGGATCCAGTCCTTTATTGTGCGGCCATACACTCCGAGAGTGTAAGAACAAAGCGTGCAGCCGCGCATATCCAGCCGCATATATGTGTCACTTGGCGGCTGCTGGCCTTAAAGTGGCAGTGCTGCTTTTGATCACCAGTTTGACTGTATTCCTTTTAAGCAGGAGCATCTATCCTGTGGAAGAAATCCTGTCATTGCGATGGTTTTGTTGCTCAATTTTGAAGAAGATGGGCTGATTACACTAGATTATAGATCGATAGTTGTTCAATAGTTGCCTCCTTTTCAAAAACAGTATGGCCGTTTTTCAAGCTTTATTAAGGTTTGAGTCCAAACATATGAAAATTGTAAAAATAGTAATTTTACAAAACGTAAAACGCACTGTAAATTTCAAATATAGATGAAAATTATGATGAATGGGAATAGGTTTATGTAAATAGGTATGATTTGAAAAGAAAGCACTATGTATCCTGACAAAAATAATATATAGTTTGTGTGAATATACTAAATAAAAGAGAGAGACATAGATTGTAAGTTTGGGAAAAATGCCCAATTCTCTTTCTGTACCAGTATTAACCTGTGTTAAAGTTATTATTCATTTTGTACATAATAGGTTTTAATGATTATTTATCATTCTCCCTTATAGTAATAGCTTTAACGAATCTGCTGGCACTGTATTTACAAAATGTAATCTACTTGTATACTCAAGTAAAAAATAAGAATATAGAATATGAAGAAATATGTTAAACTGGCTACCGATAGCTTATAAAACCAGCTTGAAAACATATGTTTTTGTAAATACATTTGATGGGTAAATAAAAGCTTTATGTTAATTACTACTATTTTGTTTATCAATAAATAATGTGGAATGAGTAGTATTTTACTTGTATTATCATATTGCCAAAGGGCTCAAATGGCAAAAGCTGGACAAACCCAGTCATAAATTCACATATATGAACACACATTTCTGGGACCTGCTTGGAAAAATAGTAGAAATGGCTGAAATGTTTGACTGTACAATTTTAAGTTAGATTTGTTTGTTTTTTTGGGAGAGGGTTGTTTTTCCTTAACCAAACTGAAGAACAGTCCCAGATCATCCCTCCTCCACCAAATTGTACAGTATCCACAATGGATTTCCCGGTAGGTAGGGTTCTTCTGGCATCCACCAAACCCAGATTTGACTATTAGACTTCCAGATAGACGTGAGTTATCTTTCCAGAGGACGTGTTTTGTGTGGTTTACACAACTATAGTCGATGCTTGGTATTGCACACACTGATCTTTGGCTTGTGTGCAGCTGCTCCGCCATGGAGACCCATTTCATGGGTCCTAGACTCTTCTTCACACATTTTATAAACTGACTTGTGTCAAAGGCATCCTATGACGCTGCCACATTTCACGTCTCATTGCTCTTCAATACAACCTACTCTAGAGACCAATGCTTGTGTATTGAGGTGGCATGTTCTTTTTAAAACGTCTTATATAACTTGGGGCTCACAGCACAACGAGGAAAGTAAATGAATTTATTTTCTTTAAAAAATTAAGGAAACATTCTTATATTTGTGTTTAAAACAAATTGTTATTTTCTGATCCACCGCAGATAAAATTAGCAGAGGATGTGTGAGTATAACATCTCTGAACTGTGCTACCAGTTAACATAGGTGGCTGCCTACCATGTATTACTTCAGCCTATCCCCCAACATTTAAGTTGTGCAAATCAAGAGTTGGTTAAAGTGTGGGGTCAAATCTAGAAACCGGTGGGTAGGGGCATCACCACCCAATTGCCATACAGGAATAGCCAATTTGTAGCGCTCAGCTTTACAACGACTTGGAAGCTACAATGGATGTCAACAGCAAAGACCTCTATTGATTTTACAGCCCCCTGGGCTCATCAGGAAAAAAATCAGAGAATCTCCCCAATTAGCCCTTGATGATTGTGAGATGGTGTATGAAAATCTGGACTGTCCCTTGAAAACTGAGACTGTTGGGAGCTTTGTTTCAGGAAGCATGTGTAGACATCACCCAGCTCAGGGTCTTTTTTTTTTCTTTAAATAGGGAAAGTTTTCATTACTGGTGTTAGACTTGGATTATTTTAATATTGTTTAGGACCTGAACAATCTACAGCGGTAAAATGTACTTTTAATATTTTTGCCGGTGAAACTTGGTTACACCTTGTTCCATTTTGTATACCATTTTGTATTCCATTAATCATGCTTTTCATAAGAACCTATATCCTACATAAAATGTGTATCTAGATTGTTGTAGCCCTATCCCCCTTGCCAGTATGTTAGACAGATGAACATTTGACAAGCTTCATAATGCTAATGCTGTTTTGATTGAAAAAAACCACAAGTAACAAAAATACCAGCCGGTCCTGTGCAGGTGTGTAATAACCACATGTAATTAAACCAAAGATACATAATTGTTTGTTGTTGCAGGTTACACAATGACAACAGCTGACTATGTTCTTAATGTCTGGCTCATGAGTTAGGTAATTTTCTTATGTCGCTGCTTTTAGACACGCTAACTCCTTGTGGACTTGCACAGAAAAACATCATGCACCTTTTGTAAAGTACATTCCCACTGCTGCTTGCAATTTGTCAGCAACGCTGCGACTTTTGAAGTCAGATCCCGTTATCGACAATAATTATTAATGAAATATTCTGGTGATATATCTCATAGCATGATACTTTAAATGGGAACCCCCACCATTTCTTTTATCAAATTCAAAATAAGTTTTCAAAAATATTATTTTTAAAAAAAAAAGTGCTCTAGTCTAACAGTGATCTATGCATAATATAATCTTTTTAGGCAGGGCCACCATCAGAAATCTTGGGGGACCAGTACATGCTTAATGCATATTTTTTCAGGCGACCCTATAACTAACACGCAAACTCGCTTTAACATCCACTCACTCTACCACCGTACATACACACATGCATTCTGTCTCCTACTCCTCCTCTCCCTGTCTCCCTGTCCCAGGCACCACTAACCTATTTACCATGTCGGACATTCTGACTAAGGAATGCCAATATAGGAATGGACTTCATAGCATTGAGAAATTTCTGTATACAGCACTGTATTTAATACTCAAGGAGAAAAATATTTTTTTCCATAGAATTCTAATATACTTAGAAATACATATTTTCCAGCATAAAACATCTGACAACCTATACATTGAGTGCAATTGCACCTATGTTCTATATTAATAATAGGGATACGAGATCTGTGTTCCCCTAATTTATGCACATTTTCTGTATAAGGGTTTCTGATGATTAGTTCCAATATTGAATTTTCTAATAGAAAATAAGATTGAAATGTGAATGTGTCCAGAGGACTAGTGAATTTTACTAGCAGATGTGATGCTTTCAGTGTTCAGAACCATTTCACATAAATGATTGTGTGTACGTATGTATAATCAGCATCTACAGGTGGTGAGCCACCTGTTTAAATCTTTTATTGTATGATTTACATAATTTGGAGGCTAATGAAAAACAACAAATGGAATTATTTGCACACATAAACGTTTAAACTAATTCCCAATCCCTTTACAAAAATAAGACAATATAAATGTGGTTATTGTGCATTTGTCCAAAGCCAGCCTGAAATTCTACTAGATGCTATGCTAGATATCAAATTAGGGCCCCAATAATTGGAACTGTTTTATCTAAAATAATATGCTAATTGCATCCGTAATAATCTGTTATGTAATATTGTATATATTTTTTGTAGTTTTTAAACTATTTAGATATATATATATTCAGAGCCGGCCTTAGGTGTTCTGGCGCCCTGTGCGGACTACTCCTGGCGCCCCCCCCCATCCCAAAAAAGGAATAAAAACTTGTAACAAAACTCGCCTTTCTCACTATCTGTCCCCCTGTATCACTATCTACCACCTCTGCCCCTTCTCACT